>CAUYRT010022463.1:0-162727 GCA_963574885.1 Lepilemur ruficaudatus
TCACAGCAACCTCAAACTCCTGGGCTCAAGCAATCCTTCTGCCTCAGCCTCCCGAGTAGCTGAGACTACAGGCATGCGCCACCATGCCCGGCTAATTTTTTACATATATTTTTAGTTGTCCAATCAATTTCTTTCTATTTATAGTAGAGATGGGGTCTCACTCTTTCTCAGGCTGGTCTTGAACTCCTGACCTTGAGCTATCCACCCGCCTCGGCCTCCCAGAGTGTTAGGATTACAGGCGTGAGCCACCGCGCCCGGCTGTTACACGGACTTTTGAAAAGTAACAGGATGACACACATTTTTATTATTCTTTGTTATTTTTTTTGAGACAGAGTCTCACTCTGTCACCCAGGCTAGAGTGCCATGGTGTCAACCTAGCTCACAGCAACCTGAAACTCCTGGGCTAAAGCTATCCTCCTGCCTCAGCCTCCTAAGTAGCTGGGACTACTACAGGTACATGCTACCATGCCTGGCTAATTTTCTTGCCTGGCTAATTTTTTTCTATTTTTAGTAGAGATGGGGGTCTTGCTGTTGCTCAGGTTGGTCTTGAACTCTTGACCTCAAGCTGACTCCTGATCCTCTCACGTAGGCCTCCGGAGTGCTAGGATTACAGGTGAGAGCCACCGCGTCCGGCCCCATTTTTATTATTCTTCAACCCTAAGAACCACCCTAAGATGTATAATCCATTCCACCTAGCAAAGGATGCAAGTACTGTCATACATCTTGCTTCTCAAATCGAGTAGGAATTGGCCTCCATCTGCTCACAGCTAATTCTTCTCAGTGTCCCCAATAGATCTGTAAAACACCCTGAAACATTACTTTTCCATGTGCACAAACATATAAGATTGGTTTTTCAGTTCTAGCTGCCCCCAGAAACCCCATCCAGAGCCCAGTCTGAGCAGCTTGCTCTTCAGTTGGCCACACAGCTCTTTTCCTGGGGCTTTGTCCACCATCACCCTGGGCTTTCCCCTGCACCCTCCTATGCTGAGTCCCTGACTCCTGCAGCCCCTTGTTCATTCTCATTTTGAAAGAGCACATCCTCTACAAGCTTCCTGAGAAAGGGAGCATGAAAGGAAAAATGTTTAAGCTTTGCATTTTTCAAGATTTGATTCTAGATGTTAAATAAAATAAAATTATGAAAAAAAGCAGGTTGGAAAGCCAACCTTGACTGAAGAATTGGTGTTAACACATGAAAAAGGAGCATTTTATCAGTTATAGTTTGTTCTGAAGATATTCTTTTTGCTTTTATAATTTTAATTTTATAACAGGAGCACCAACAAAAACAATAAGCTTCTATTTACAAATATACTGGCTCAGTCCATCACCATTAGCGGCCTACCCTGAGCAGCTTTTGAACTTGGGGACTTGCTCTTTCTCTTTTGAGATATAAGGGCATTTGCTTTCAAGAGATAGCTTTATCTGAGTTAAAAATCTGATTCAGGGGCTCTCATCATTTTCTTTTAAACACAGAAGAATTTTTTTTTTTTTGGCAGCTTCTTTATCTGTTTTTACGCTTCATGAGCTGGCCTGACATCGTGAAATGCCTAACAGTTTCTGAAACCACTAATCCAGCCTTTTGCTTTCACTAAAAAAAATATCACTGTAGGATGTTTTTCTTAAAGTGTTTGTATATTGCTAAGGCTGGCCCTTTAATTGTGGAGAAACTTTGTGTCTGATTTCTTGGAAATCACATACTGAGGAAATCACATGCATATGCACCAAAACAATTTGGACACTATTACATTGATACCGTTGTCCCATTTGCCAATTTTGTAGGAGCTAATTCACATTACCAAAACATGTGGTAGGGGAACAGATTAAATGTTTTGGTTCTCCAAATGACTTTAGGGAACACACCACCCCTAGACACCTAAGACCATTTCATTTCAGATTGCCTTTTTTTTTTTTGAGACAGAGTCTCACTCTGTTGCCCGGGCTGTAGAGTGCCATGGCATCAGCCTAGCTCACAGCAACCTCAAACTCCTGGGCTCAAGCGATCCTTCTGCCTCAGCCTCCTGAGTAGCTGGGACTACAGGCATGCGCCACTATGCCCGGCTAATTTTTTTTACATATATTTTTAGTTGTCCAATTAATTTCTTTGTATTTTATAGTAGAGACGGGGTCTCGCTCTTGCTCAGGCTGGTCTTGAACTCCTGACCTTGAGCTATCCACCCGCCTCGGCCTCCCAGAAGTGCTTACATTTTAAAATACATTTGGCATTTAGAAATGAAATGCTGATATGCAAACCTTAAATTGTATTTCATGTATGATTGGATTTCTGACCATAGATATAGTTGGATTGAAGATTGTTACATGTTTTGATGATTCTACCATTTTCTTATTTTTTTCCCTAGGCAGAAGAATTATTTTTATGGGTTCCACGAAAATTACTAATGACTGTTGAATCTGCTAAAAATTCAGTGTTGGGTGAGAATAATTTCTGACTGTTTGTTTAAGGCAAAGTGCAAATGACAAAAATGTATAAAATTCCATTTTGTGGTGCTAAGGACCATATTTGGTTGTTTTCTCAGCTGGTGAAATATTCCCTCAACTATGCATTAACTGTTTTCCATGTAACGTCAAAAGAAAGATGCGCGTGACTTTAAATGTTAAAAGACTTCTTAGCTTTTTAAATAATTTTAATATATATTTTGAATGAATACTTTTTAAAGAAATTTGTGGAACTTAAACGATGTTAACTTCTGGGTTAATTCAGGGCCCTTATATTCTCAAGACCGAATTCTGCAAGCCATGGGAAACATCGCGCTGGCCTTCCATTTGCTGTGTGAGCGAGCCAGCCCTAACTCCTTCTGGCAGCCCTACATCCAGAGCCTCCCCAGTGAATATGACACTCCTCTCTACTTTGAGGAAGATGAAGTTCGGTACCTTCAGTCGACACAAGCTATACACGATGTCTTCAGCCAGTATAAAAACACAGCTCGACAGTATGCCTATTTTTATAAAGTTATCCAGGTGAGCTGCTGTTTACTGTTTGCGTGTATGTTGAACAGGGTGGGGAAGAGAGAGGAACTGATTGCATAAATGTTCAATCTGACATCTTAAAAGGACACAAACATTTTGCCTTTTAAATTAAAAGATAATCAAGTACATTTCATTGTTTCCATTTTCACAGAAATATCACTGAAATAGAGTTGTATATCTCATGTCATCAGTGTCAGTGTTGATAGAAGCAGCAGTTATTCTTGAGTTATTGGAATCACTTAAGTTTTTTGAAAACAAAAGATTACAATGAAATTTTGAAAGTGTAGCTAATACAAAAAAGTACTCTAAGTGTAAATTCTCCAAGAAAATGAAAGTCCATTTCTGTTTTTTTAAATGTATGTTAGTAGTAAAATATTGACAATTAATTTAGTAAATTATAACATGATTTATTTGGGTTTTCCAAAGTATATTTAAATTAGTCCTAAGCAAAAGTCTCATATAGAAATCTCTAAAAGGCTGTGAGCATTTGAATTGCACATGATTATACCTTTGCGTATTTTGGTGGTGCGTTTGCAGTTTAATAGCAGTTAGAAGGTTTAGGGCCAGTGCCTTAGTTCCTTTCAGAGATTAGGGGGTGACTTTTCCTCCTGACTCTCTCTCTTCGCAGTTGCTCAAGAATCAGCCTCTGGGCTGCTGTACCTGGTATGTGGCAGGTGGGCATGTGAACTCCTTGTTCCTGTTCCCTTTTATTTGGGCCATTTGACACCCTGAATTAGGCTTGATTTGGTTGTTTTTTAAATGGTCTGTCCCTGATATGTTGTATTTGCAAGAAGTGGTAATACATTTCATTGCTGTGGGTAATACTGTTTTCCATTCATTATTTTCACTTTACAGCATGCTTACTGCACAGTAATATTATACCCAAAGTTTTATCTTTCTCCCTACCAAATGCTTCAAATATGTCAAAAATTATAGGACTCTTGTTCTTAAGTAGAAATCTCTTTGTTTTTCTAAACTTTAAACTTTAGGAAGTTATTAAGCATGATCATATGCTGTAGCTTTTATTTCAAGTTTGCTTGATTTAAAAACTGTTGATGGAGCCACATCAGAATTTGCTTTTGTCAGTGTGAGCCTGCCTGCCTGCAGTCTAAAGTTTGGTATGGCCCTTCGTGACCTAAAAGGGTTGTGCTTTTTATTCCTAGTTCTCAATTGTGTGTCTTTCGTGACTCAAGTAGAGCTGCCTTTAGTGGATGTAAGTCCTTGTCATTTTTATTGTTGCTCAGTGAATTGCAGACTCAATTCTTTTCACTAATGTGTGTCTCAAATCTGGACTGTGACTGGTGGGCAAATGCTGGTAGCCTGCCCTGAGAGGACTCGATTCTGCTGTCAGGTTGGGCAGTCTGGAAGGATGGCAGGTCTTCTGGTAATGGCGTGGCATGGATGATCTTTGGATATTTCATTGTGCTCACTGGTCCATTTATTTTAGTGTTAACTAAGTAGCGCAGCTGTGCCTCAGAATTCGAGGAAATTTCCAATGGCCGTGAGCCACTGAAATACTTTCTTTATATAGATGGAGCCATTTTGTGTCTATTTGTTTAAGACCAGGGTCTCTTCATAACCCTCTGAAATAAACCCACTTAGATGATGCTAATTATCTAAGAAGACTGAATTATACCATATCCTACCCCTCAGCAATTAGAGACATTCTAAAAGTAAACTCTTACTTCAGAAGTTTTTCCAAGGTACTAAAATTCCTACATGACTAATAAGAACAATTTTATAACTTATAATGAATATAAATATCCGTTTTTTATTTTTTTATTTTTATTTCTTTGAGACAGAGTCTCACTCTGTTGCCTGGGATAGAGCGCCATGGTGTCAGCCTAGCTCACAGCAACCTCAAACTCCTGGGCTCAAGCAATCCTCCTGCCTCAGCCTCTCGAGTAGCTAGGACTACAGGCATGCGCCACCATGCCCAGCTAATTTTTTCTACATATTTTTAGTTGGCCAATTAATTTCTTTCACTTTTTAGTAGAGATGGGGTCTCGCTCTTGCTCAGGCTGGTTTCCAACTCCTGACCTTGAGCAATCCTCCCACCTCGGCCTCCCGGAGTGCTAGGATTATAGGCGTGATTCACTGCGCCTGGCCAGTAATTATTCCTTTTTATTAAAAAATTTAGTTAATCAATGTGGAACATGGTACATATAAATATAGAATTACCAGATAATCAAGTGTTTGCACGATTGATTTTTTTTTTCTTTTTACAATAAGGCCAATCTGAGTATTTGAAAAAAATTACGATTTAGAAATCAAACTGGATTATTTTTCTGTCAAAAGTTTCAAAGTGAGGAGAAAGCAAAATGTGTCTGTGGTTAAATAAGTAAATTCTCTTATTTTACATCACTGGTCCTCATTCAGGGCTTTTAAGAGGCATTTGGCCATATTTGGAGACATTTTTGATTGTTGAACTGGAGTTAGGCTGGGGACAATGACAAACTGCTATGCCGTATAGCGCAGCCCCCACAGAGGCATTTTCCAGCCAAAACGTCAGTAGTGCCGGGGCTGAGAAACACTGCTTTGTATTTATATACAGAACAAAGCACCTTAAAGCATTTTGAAAATCACAGTCTTTCTCTTCTGATGATTGGAAGCTTGGGGTCTGACTGATGCTTGTGGGGTCTTTAGCTGTTTTGTCAGAAAGTCTCCTCCTGAGCAGATCCCTGAGCAGACCCTCCACAGACCCTCACAGCTGCGTGCTCTGGTGAGGAGAACACCCTTTAGAGCACTTTTTTCCTTACTATCATTTGACACGCGTCCCTTCTTTTTAAAAACCTACAGATAAAAGACCAAGTCTGCAGATGTTTGACTTATGGAGGATACAGATTTAAGGGAACAAACACTGAAAAAATGTAAACATAAGATTCAAGTTACTCTTAATAAAATCATGCAAATTTGGAGTAAGGAGTCATGTCGAGATCCTTGGCATTGTGTGTTGAAAGTGAAATACATGTGGTGGGGTGTGCTCACTTCTCCATGTTAGCTGGGCGTCTAACCAGGAAGGGGCATTTGAATGATGGGAGGGAGAGACCCTGGCCCCTGAGCTGGGTGGTCTTGACTGAGTGTGATCAGGAAGAGTTGAACAGCACTGTCTAAGTGAGAGGCTTAGTGGCCACTTGGTAAGAGCACAAGCTTTACAGTAAGACACACCTGAGCTGAAATACTGATTCCATATCTCACTTTATATCTATGTGTCTGTCTATCTATTTAAACTTTTTTTTTCTTAGAGACAAGATTTTGCTGTGTTGCCCAGGCTGGACTCCTGGGCTCAAGTGATCCTCTTGTCTCAGCCTCCTGAGTAGCTGCTCTACAGGTGCACGCCACCGTGCCTGCCTGACGGTTGTTTTGTTTTTTATTGTTTTAAATTGTTTTTTCCCCATCCCTGTAATACCTATGTTGGTATTTCTTAACTGTTTCTACTAAAAAACTCCTACTGGCCAAGAATAATGAGTGTTCCTGGAAGCCAGGGACTAACCCCAGGTGACCCATCACAAGCTGAAAATTGCTTCCAAGACTCATGTTTTTGTTGTTGGTATTGGGACTCATGTTTTTAAATCTTAAAATTCTTGCAAATAATAACATTTGCTGTAGTTTTAGAATCGTCTTTAGTGACTTACCATCAAGTCAGATTGGCATTGTAGGAAACAACTCTGCTTTTTCCTAAGACAGTCCAGTGTGAGAAGCATAGCTTTAACCTGTAGTAAGTGCCATTAACCTGAGACGGTCAGTCCAATTGTGGTTCTTTTTCAGGAGAATAAAGTGTGACAGTCCCTTAACGTTGGTAAAAATAAGCAGCAGAAGGGATCATTACAAATTGAAAATACATAATAAATGAGCTTTTGTAGAAAATTTCTTAACCAGTGATTTAAATTAAGTGCCCCCCCAAAATAAATTAAGTTCCCATTGGAATAGGAGCTGCAGGTGGCCTAGAGTGTGAGGTGTACTGCTGTGATAAGTAAAAGATAGTAAGATGATCTGTGGGTTGACAAGGTTTTTGTGTGAGGGTTTGTGACGAGGAAAACCAGATTTAAGCAAAAGTTGTCTTATTAAAAAACATCTTTTGAGTCTTGCTGTTTTTCTAGTTTTAGAATGTTCTTATCACTTCTAAAAGTGTTTAGTTGGGGCACACCTGCAGTCCCTCCCAGCTACTACTACTCAGAAGGCTGAGGCGGGAGAATGGCTCGGGCTCAGGAATTCGAGGTTTCAGTGAGCTATGATTGTGCCACTGCACTCCAGCCTGGGTGACAGAGCGAGACCCTGTTTAGAGTATAAGACCAAACCACAGATCTTTCTCATGCTTTTGCAGGATCAAATGTTAGGATTTTGCTGCTTTTTGGTAGGTCACTTCATCAGTGCATTGTCACCTAGGGAGAGAGAGAGGATTATTAAGTCAGTTCATATTTAACATTTCGTTACAGTGACCTGTCCTTGGTTTTTGGTTTTTTTTTTTTTTTGGTATTGAGGCTCTTAACCTTTTCCAGGGTCATGGAACCCTCTCCCCAGAGAAACGCGCATGTATACTATATCACAGATGTTTGCAGATCATTTGGAGGGCTGGTCCAGTTTCCACGACCCCATTTGCAGATTTTAGTTATGATTTCTTGGGGTCCTATACCAAACTTTGCATCTGAACTGAAACCTGTTACTCTTCTGATTGACTGGTGGCTTGAAGATCTGCAGGCCACAGGTCTCAGCCACTGTGTTCCAGTGCGGCAGGGGTGGTAGCAAGCACAGTTCAGTTCTGTGTGTCTGTGGTGGTGGTGATCCTAGTACTTGGGAGAGGGGCACAACAAAGTGTTGATATCTATTCAGCCTTACATCTTGCTTCAGGGTTTCAGGTTTTATTCTAAAAGCACCAGTACTAACTTCTAGTAATTATAAATTCCTACAGGTGGATTTCTCTGTATTGCACTTTTAATGTTTTTCTCTCTATCTTTGGTTGTTGCTTAAAAACTAGAAAAATAATTTCTTGTGTTCTCTCCTCCCAGCATATGCCTTAGTCAAGCAAGACCCTTATAGTGTGGGTACTTGTTAGTTCAGATTACCTTCTGTTTTTATCTTGTTTTACGGAGTTTGTTTAAAACAAAAGTCTTTCTGGGCCTCATCTGTGTAGCAGGGGCTTAGGCTTTAGGATTTTTGAAAAGTCCTTCCAGTTTTTATATTGTATCCTTCTTGAGACATTCAGCATACATTGTATCCTTTAGATTTCAACAGATGATAGTATGTAACCAGAAGCTTCAAGCCCCAGGAATTTTGAGAGTATACCTTGTGTTAGGATACAGCACCTACTGGTGAAACATTATACGCAGCTTAATAGTTGAGGAATGCCAACACCCAACTCAAGCAGCTAAGTTTAGAAATTGTGGCTAAGCCAAATGCTGGGAGAGGCTTGTGTGAAGTGGGGCTACAGTTTATGTCAATTTGTGAAATGAGGGGCAGGGAAGAGAGGACTAATGGCGGAAGGCAGAACCCACATTTAAAACTGGTGAAGAGTTTTAAACCTATAAAAATATTCCTAGCACAACAGAACGTACTGAAGTTCAGCTCCAAGTTCAGACTTTTTCGTGGAAATATATGACCAGTTTCGTGATGCAGATCAGTGGCAAAGTAGGATTTGGTTTAAACCCAGCTCTGAAGTAACGTAATTATGTGAAAGGGAAGCAAGTCCTGTCACCTTTTACTTAACATGGTTGCATAGGAGTCCAGATATTTTTCACGTATGTCAATGAAAAATAAACTATAGTCCCTGTTAATGAACTGTTCATTTAATTGATAATCAGTCCCTTGTAACAGTTCAGGTGCTGTAACTTGGGGTGCCAGCTTACCCTAAGATTAGGAATTGTCTTAGAGACATGCACATTTTCCTGTGCTGTTGAGACTGAATATTATGCTTTTGAAGTAAATGCAAGTGTACAGGGTTTAACAGAATAGAGGCATATCTATTAAAATAATTACTACTGTGTTTCCATTGATGTCATAAGTGATTTGTCACACCTTACTTGGATTTCCTCTTTTGTGTCGATCCAACAATTTCAAAGGTACAGGGAAAGGTGTGGAGATGGAGAAACTCGTTGGTGCGTTAACTGCCGTGAATTTCATTTCGAGGCAAGCACCCATTGCAGCAGCCTCCCTCTTCTCCTGCCTTATGCTTCAGGATGGAGTAAGGCAATTTTAAATTGGCTGTCTTCCTTGAACAGGCAGCTCCTCCTGCCTGGCCAGGGCTGGAGTGGCAGGAGAGACGAGCAGCCGTATTCACAACTCACTGTTGCTACAGCGTGTCTCCGAAAATAGGGCCCGCCAAGAGGCAGAGGAAGATGTCACTTTTGGTTCTTGGCATCCTGTGGCAGTTGTGGCTAAATACAAACAGTTGCTTCTCCCGTTTCCCACTCTTCTGCTTGTCTCTGACAGAGCCACAAGAACAGCACAAGATGTGAATTTCCAGAGATGTATTTAGCCTATGTTTTCGTAACGCTCTAATCTACATATAGAAATCTGGTAATGCATAAGGCCTCTGGGAATGTGCACCAAATTAGAGAAAAACCTCTGGGCATCAGCTTACTTTAAAGATCCCAATATCCTGAAACTTATGGAAAAATATCCTCAGTATCTAAAGCTCTTTATAGACACACATGTTCCAGCAACACTGTAAGGGAAAATATGCATGTGCATTTGTATAACTTTGTCTCCTCTAGTGGCACAGGTTGTGCACAGGTTGTATTCCAAATTGTCACTCTGAATCGATGTGGGGTTGGCTCTTCTTCTTAGCTTCTCTCACTGTTGGCTCCTTCCCCTCTGCTCAGAAAGCTGGTGAACGGTCTTCATCCTAAACAAGCCAACCAGCTCCTCCTGACCTTGGACCTTCCTGTAGTTACTTGCGTATTTTTTTGTTTTCACCCATTGTACCCTCATAATTGTTTAATCAATGCAACTAATATTTACTCAGTGTCTCTTAAGTGAGAGGTATCACACCTGGGGATGGCGACTGATCCCTCTGGGGATACACAGTTTTTTTAACTTTTAATTTTGCAATAATTTTAGACTTACAAAAAAGTTTCCAAAATAGTGCACAGAACTCCCATGTACACTTCACCTGGCTTTGCCTGAGGTTAACATCTTACATAACCACAGGACAGTGATCTAAACCAGGAAGTCAGCCTGGGTTCAATACTATTGATGTTAACTATCTTCAGACCTT
The DNA here is from genome assembly GCA_963574885.1 of Lepilemur ruficaudatus. Lineage (NCBI taxonomy): Eukaryota > Metazoa > Chordata > Mammalia > Primates > Lepilemuridae > Lepilemur > Lepilemur ruficaudatus. Next base: position 10,196 of record CAUYRT010022463.1, read on the forward strand.
ACTCAGATTTCACCAGTTGTCCCACTAATGTCCTTTTTTCTTTTCCAGAATCCCACATTGTGTTTAGTTGTCACAGCTCCTCAGTAACCTCCAGCCTGGGACAGTTCCTCAGTCTCTCCTTGTCTTTTGTGACTCTGACACTTTTGAAGAGTATTGTTGGCCAGTTACTGTGTAGCAGTTTCCCAATTTGCATTTGTCTGATACTTTGTCACAGTTACACTGAGATGATGGGTTTTTGGCAATACCACAGAAGTGAAGTTGTGTCCTTCTTGGGATATGTGAATCAGTATATTTCATTATTGGGTTTTTCACCAGAAGTTACCATTGTTCCTTGATAATTAGTGAATACCTCATAGAAAGATACTTTGAGACTGTGCAGGTGCCCAGTTTCTCATTATACTTTCATCACTAGTTTTTGTATCCATCCCGATTCTTGTCTGCAGTAGTTACTGTGGTATTTGCTAAGCGGCTATTTTCTATCTGCCTTCTACGTGTATTTATTGGGATTTTACTGTAAGGAAGAGCTGTCCTTTCTTTCCCATTCATTCATTCATTCATTCAGCCATTCATATCAATATGGACTCATGGATATTTATTTTGTTTGATGGGTTATATAACCGATTATTGTATTATTTATTTGGTACAAAAATTGTTTAAAATGGCTCTTCATATAGAGCTGTCTGATTTTCTCCTCTGTTATAATTTGAATGTATGTGTCTTTTGCAGTATTTACTGTAAAGCTAAATGCATAGAGGTACTTGATAAAAAATTTTTAAAATTAATTAATTCACAGCCTAACAGATTACTGATAAAGTTTACTGCGCTTCAAAGTTGAAAGAGTGGCCTTGGTCACTGCTTCCCAGGTACCATTCTGCTGACTTCATTCCCACTTAAATTTTTCGCTGGAGGCAAATGTGTTCCATATGTGACTTTTTTGTTCTCAGTCAGCTTCCTGGTAACATCACATCTGCTGATGGAGGGGCATGAGCTCGGGAGGTGAGGAGGGAAGGAACAGAGTCAGAGATGATGGTGAAGGTGTGAGGCGGCCAGTGTCATAGGCTGGGGGTGCTGGGATTAATGAGCAGTAAATCTAGGTTAGTCCTTGCATTCTGTGGTCATGGGAACTGGGTAGAGATTATGGGACATAGAAGGGAAAGAAAATTGTCAAGTTGTTCATCAGAGTTGGCTGAGGGACTTCCCAGTTAGGTGAGCAGAGGTCTCCACTGTGTGCCCGTGGGACCGTTCTGTCAGAGTGGCTCCTCTGCACGTCGCAGGAAACCTGTGGCTGCAAACAGAGAGCACAGCATGGGGACAGAGCCGAAGCTCTGCTCAGAGCTGCAGAAGATGCTTTGCTGCTGTCACCACTGCAGTGATGACGAATTTAGTATGAGTGACTCCTCCTAGTGCAGAGCCTCTCTTCTGGGAGATTTGACCCTTACAGTCACCTGGTGAGGGAGGTACGAGTCCTCATTTTGCAAATGAAGAGTGGGAGCTGTTGAGCAGTCTGCCAGAGGCTTGTGACGTCTATGTCCTAGAGCTGGATTCAGAGCAGGTTTGTTAGACCCAGAGCCTGTGCTCCTAACTACAGGGGCTCACCTGTAGTTTAAAGTTTAAAGTCTTAGTCTTTAAGGTTATTTCTGGTCTTAATTTTGGGACAAAGAAATAGTCTAGTTTTAAGAGCAGAGCAATCTTGCGTAGAATCTCCTCTCTTGGGCCGTTATTTTTACAGAAAGTTGAGTGTGGCCCTGCTGACTGGTGGGCCATGTGCTTGCCAAGGCCAACTGGTGAGCCTGCTGGCCGTTTCTTTTGGCTTCCTGAAGGGTCACCCTCCTGTCCAGCTCTGTAGTTTCACTCTGCACCAGAGATGGAAGATACTCATCCTTAGGGGAAGTGATAAAGCTATTTGCTTTTCTTCTGTAGCTTTGAGGAAGCTGATAGTGCTCTGTTTTTTTTTATTGTTATCTGTACCTATTTGACTTTTAATTGTATAAAAGTGAGAAAAAAAGGAATGTGGTAAATCAATCCGTGTTTGTGTACTCTCTGGAGAGTTGCCAGTGCCTTTGTCACCGACTGCTCAAGTGCCCTGAACTGTGTCCTTGCTTGTTCTGATAGCTGACCTTGATTATTATTAATTTGTGTTAAATGTGTAATAGTGTCATTCTTATTGTGTACTATTTAAGGCTTCCAGGTTTGTAAATTATTCATTCTAAACATGCATCTCATTTTCATCATTTTCATAAATAAAGGCTGTAGATAGATCATTTTAAAAGATCTTATTTGTGCTTTTAACTATTATGTTCATTTCTTTTGTGTAATGTTATAGCAGTTCACATAGATAGAGACTTTACCTTCTGGAAATTTAGTGTTTCTCATTTTTTTCTGTTTTTATTTTCAGCTTTAGTTTCAGTGGCTTTTGGGGAGCTTAAGAAATGAAACTCTTTCTTTGTGTTTGTGGTTGTAGCTAGGGGAACTGTACCTGGCGTTGTGCCTGTGGTCTGTGCCCCTGTCGTGGCGACTGGGGGAGGCACCGTGGAGGTCACTGAGTGCTGTGTCCGCATGAGGTGCATGTGAGTTTCTCGGCTCACATCCTGACCTCTGAGCCTGCCCTGGTGACTGGTCACGCTCCTGCTCTCCCTGCCCTGCTGACCCCTCTTACGAGCAGCCCTCCTGCCAGAGCATGACCTTCCTCTTCTTCCTCCTCTCCTCACCTGACTACAGTCCTTGGCCCCTGTAGGCAAACTTCTGACTTTGCTAATCAGCTCAGGAACTGGCATCCAGCACAGCTGTGCATATCGGTTGTCCCTAGTCTTCTGCCTTACCTGTGACCTAGGTATTTACGTGGTAGTGGAGCACCCACATGGGTATGGCGAACAGACTTAAAGGGGCAGACACCTACTTCGAGTCCCTAGTGATAGGACTCCAGGCTGGTAGCTTGTCCAAGGAAGGAAAGAGAATGAACATTTATGGCAGTGCCTGCTGCGTGCCAAGCTCTGTAAGACCTTTATTCACTTTTATTCTTACCTTGAGGAGTCATCCGGAACTGCTGCCTTCCCGGAAGAATCTGAGACAGAATTAACCAAATTAGATTCAGAAAAAACCTCTAATACCAGGTGCAGGCTGCAGTTGGTAGTTTAATATTTTGTGTACGGGCCAGAAGACAGGCCTGGCTCCTCAGATGGCGTTCCCAGAGGCCTCTGCATGCCACTTGCCTGAGGGCCTTGGCAGAGGCTCATCTATTCCCCGCGTTACCCAGAGCTGGGCATCATCCTGTGTCATAGGTGGGGAAACAGGCTTGGGGGCAAGGAAGTCACCACAGTCACTGAGTGGCCCAGTTAAGACAGAAGCCCTAGAGACTGGCTTTCCTTCACCGCCTTTCTGTCTCCGACCTCTCTACGATTCCTGCTCCAGCCCTGGCTGTACTTGCCTTGGGTCTTTCCCACAAGGCTGATCAACAGAACTTTGTGAAAATCCCCAGAAGTTTAAAAGCAAAAGAAGCTTCAAAAAATGCTGTCTTGAAGCCTGCTTTTTTAAAAACCCTGAGGTGTTTATTCGCTGAGTAAATTCCTATCCTCTGGGTCAGGAGTTTTAGACTTTGTTTTTTGTTGTTTTTAATGTGTATGGTAGGAGAGGGGACCTGCTTATATTTTTGAGGTGGCCCTGGATAAGCGCCCTTGTGGAGAGCACTCTGCCCCATTAACAGACACGTCACACTTGCCTAGGTCGCTTGATACTGGCACACCGCTCTCTGGCGTCCCTGCAGAGCTGCGCTGTCCTGTAACTTCTCATAATCTAGGTGGTTCAGGCTGCAGCCATGCCTTGGTCACCTTTTGTATCCGTCATCTACTCCCAAGGAAGAAAACTGGTATAGGAACCTGTAGGACGGCAATCATCACTAATATAATACTTTTAGTCTGATTGGGACGCGGACCTCCGAGCCAGCCTGATCTGGAAGCACAGTTGAGACTTTCACCCCTGCTGCATTTTAATACCCAGTGGAATAGTGCGTTGAGCTTCACGTAGGCGGACTTGAGTGAATTTACAGTGAGATGGTAGAGTGATTGTCCTAACAGAAATGGGGGGATTAGTGGATCTTCGTAGACAGGGAGCGAGGGCATGGCATATTCTGTTGCCATTAGTTTACAAAGTGCCACTGACCAGACACAAGTTTGGTCCCAGTCTTCCTCATTTCTTTGCATTTGAGAGCCTGAGTGTTGGTGAGGCTTGGCTGCTGCTGTTCATTTGGAATATTGCAGAGGAGGATTGGGTAGCTTTCTGCATTTGCATCGCATATTACCTAGGATTGATACTGCCCGTATACTCCATTTTGAATATTTTTTGCTTCGTTTAAGTCCTTAGGGGCTTATAGTCTACTTCAGGTGGACCTTTTCTTTTACTGTCGTGGAAATTCATCTGAGCAGTAAGATTCAACTAGCCAGATTATTCCCAATAAAAGTACCCGTGTAATATATATTTTTCAAAACAGTCTTATTAATGGCAGATTCTATGACTCTGCCCTGCTATCCCTTCTGCACACAGCTTGCCGACTTTGACTGTTTCTTCGGTGTTGCAGCAGGATGCAGTGTACTGTGGAAGAAAGAACAAGACCTCAGAATTTGAGCTTGTCACCTGCTACCTGAATCTGGCCAGGTTAAATTGGAGTCTTCAGTTCATTGTAGAAAGAGGCTGTGAATGTCTGCAGCCAGGCTATGTGGGGGTAAAGAAGGTGATGTCTCTGTGGGGCCCAGGGTGCAGGGACCGAGTCCTACACCGATGCAGGGTGCTGTGGACACTCAGCTGTGTTGACCCACCCTTCTTCCCGGAGCTTGACCCTGCCAAGATCCAGTTTTGCTAAGCAGCCCTTTCCAGTATTAGAAGACTTTAGTTAGAAAAGCATTCCTTATGTAGAGACAAAGTTGGCCTCTCTCTTTATCTAGTAGTTTTGTGACTGGCTTTTAGAGCAAGAGAGTTGACTTCATCTTCTTTTCTTGCTCACCAGCTGAAGCATTCGTCCGACAGATACCTTTTTGTCAGGCACCTGCTTGGAACCAAAGGTTTACAAAATTAATCAGAATAATTCCTGTCTTCTGAAGCTTACATTCTGGGTATATATAATTAATTCAGTAAAAAGTGAAATGTTAGGACACAGTTTAAAAACAAAAACAAAGTTGCAGGAGTTCAGAGAAGGAGGCATGCTTCTACTGAAAAGTTTGAGGAGGATGTTTAACTTCTGTTTTTAAATAGGAGAAGTGGAATTTGGAGATGATTTTTTTTTTGAGATAGGGTCTCACTCTATTGCCTTGGGCTAGAGTGCAGTGGCGTCATTAGCTCACTGCAGCCTCAAACTCCTGGGCTTAAGTGATCCTCCTGCCTCAGCCTCCCGAGTAGTCGAGACTACAGGTGCATGCTACCACGCCTGGCTAATTTTTCTGTTTTTTGTAGAGACAGGGTCTTACTATGTTGCCCAGGCTGGTGATAGTTTTTATAATGTAAATAATCTACATTTCTTTAGGACCTTATAAAATGCATTCACTTCCAGCTTCACAGTTCGACCTCTCAATAATCCTGTACTACAGGTATGTCACTCTCATCCCTGTCAGGTGATAAGAAAGTGAGACTCAAAGGGGTGGCTTGGCCAAGGCAGATGGGGCCTGTGCCATGACCATTGGGCCCCCTGTGTGTGTCGGGGTGTGTCATTTGTGGGCATTCCTTGGACCGCTGTTCCAGTGTCTTACAGAGGCACCTGGGCATTCACTACTCTCTCACCTTGCTTTGCTCCTAAAACAGATTAGTGCCTAACAACATATTTACAGCTGACCCTTAAACAGTGCAGGGGTTAGGGGCACTGATCCCCCTGAGCAGTTGAAATTCTTATCACTGTTTATTTTCCCTAACTACTAATAGCCTACTGTTCACCAGTAGCCTCACTGATAATGCAAATAATTAACACTTACGTTGTATGTTACATGTATATATACTGCATTCTTACAATCAAGTAAGCCAGAGAAAAGAAAGTATGATTAAGAAAGTCATAAGGGAGAGAAAATATATTTACTAATCATTGATGGAAGTGGATCATGATGAAAGTCTTCATCCTCATCATCCTCATGTTGTGTAGGCTGAGGAGGAGGAGGAAGAAGAAGGGTTGGTCTTGCTGGATCAGGGTGTCTGAGTGGACCTGCACAGTTCAAACCTGTGTTGTTTGAGGGTCACTTGTATATTTCTTCATTTGTTTGTCTGTCTTTCCCAACTTGAATGTAAGTCTGCTGAGGACAGAGACTTTCATTCCCAGCTAGGACGTGCCTAACACATAGATGGTGCTCAGTAATTATTTGTTGAATGAATAAAGCAGTCAGTCATTAGCCAAAACAGCAAACAACTAACATTTAATAAAACTCTGTCAGACACTGTGTGTTACTTCTTCCATTCTTTCAGTAATCCAGTGAGAAGGTGTGATTACTTTTATTTTCTGAGGAACTGAGATCCCCTGAAGTTTTGCAGCCAGGAAGTGGCCAAGTTGGGTCTCAAGTTCAGATCTCAGTGTGCAGTTGGTGCTCTCTGTTGGGGGCTTCACCCCCCCTCACCCACTTCGGAGTCACAGAATTGATGCCACAGTCTTCTCAGCACCACCATTCAGATCGTTTGTTTAATGGGCTTTTCTAGAACCTGCCAGGGGTCAGGAGCAGACATATTTTTTTTATGGTGACAGCCCTATTTCTTGTGTTCAGACAGTTCTCTAATTTTCCATGGTTTGTGAAAGATCACTAGCAATGCTGTGTACTTTAAATATTCAAGGTCAGATTTCTTTTTCTGGAGAGATTTGGGTATTTAAAATGCCTGGAGCTTTCTTAATATTTCTCTCACTTTAGATTCAATTTCCTCCCAGCGATGACTCTGTCACCCACTCCAGGCCGCTGTCCTCTCTGCCAAAGGGTCTCTCTGCCCCTGACCCCTGTCAGTCTAGCTCTGCGTATAGAGCTGAAGGGATCTTTCTGGAACATAAATGATAAATCCTGTCGCGCCTCACTGAGAAGAAGCTCAGAGGCCAGGGCTGCCCAGCTGGCTGCTTCCTCCACCTCACTGCGGTCCACGCCCTCGGCCTCGATCAGGTCCTGGGACCTGTGAGCCTCCCTGCCTCAGGGCTTCGCTCTTTGCCTGCCTGTGGCAGTCTTCCCCAGTTATCCTGAGCCTTCCAGTGCCGGCACAGAGTCGCTTCCTGAGCCAGCCTTTTCCTGACGTGGGGCACATCCCCCTTGTCGTCTGTGTTAGCATGCTGTTTCCTTCTTTTCCAGGTGTGCTGCTGTGATTGCCTGTCTCCTCCTCTGCAGAGTGAGTTCTAGGGGCTGGGGCCTTTGGGCACTGGGGTGGCACTGCCACCTGGCCCACTGCCTGTCATGCAGGAGGGCTCAGGCAGCACTTGCAGAAGGGAGAAAGCAATTGCCTTGTAAGCCCAGTGTAGCCTGGCCCTCTGAGGGCAGGGAGCCCTCTGTGCATGTGGAAGTGGCTGGTTAGAAGGGGGTGAGCCCACCATCCAGCCCACTCTCCACGCCCAAGCCGTGTCTCCACCAGGCTGGGTCCTCACAGATGGGCAACTTTTCCCAGCTTGTACATAGGTCCCCACTGGACACTTTCGTCTCTCTCAGACTCTTTTATCCCTATTGGGACGGATGCTTAGCCTGAAGGGACCTCGGAGTAGCCAGCAGAAATGGGGATCGTCGGTCTGTGAGTGTTGAGCCAGAAAAAAATAAGGTAAATGAGGATTGTCGGGAGTATGACAGAACATACTGTCACTCTGCTCACAGCCTTCAGTGGTCCTGAGCTTTGGTGTTCCTGTCCTTTCTTTCTCTGTCTTCCGAGAGATGCAGTTCATGGTGAGGGAAGAATTTATCAGATTCTTGGCTTTTAGCAGATTGAATGCAGCAGCTCTACAGATAACTGGCTTATGTTCTCTTGAGTTTTATTGTATTTTTCTCCTTGTTAAAAAAACAAGTACCTTCTATATTCTCCAAAAGATGGAGTGACGTGAAATACACTGCCACGACACGGTCGACTCCTGGTTTTTCTTTCACCCTCACTCAGCGTTCTCTAGGAGAGGAGGCCCTCCCCCCATTCAGGGACTTCTGTGCAGGCATGCCTGTGCCCTCTGTCTCCTCCTCCTCACCCCAGCGCCCTCCTGTGGCCCTGCTCCACCGTGTGTGTGCTCCAGCCAGGGCTTTCCGACGCTGCGGCTCGGGTGTACTCTTGGTGGTGCCCACGTGCATTATCCTCTGTGTGTCTGTCCTGTGGATGTCTGTGGCCATCTGTGTTGCTCCCGACCCCTCCCCGACTGTCTCCTCCTGGAAATCCCTGGTGTGTCGGCCTCGCTCGTGTAGCAAAATGCCCTACAACCACCAACAGTGTAAACCTGGATCCCATCTTTGGAGGCTATTACTTTTAGGCCTGCCTGTGTTCTGTAGTCCTCAAGCTTGGTCACACATGATGATTTGGGTAATTTTGTTCTTTCACAAGTCAACTTTGTTCCTTCAACTTAAAAGAAAAAGTGAGTTCTAAAATTAGCAGTAGAAAACATGGCACGGATGTTGTGTTTATTTTTATTTACATTCAGTCTCACCAGGAAAAAATGACAATAGTGTTCATTTCTTATTCTTAGAAAAGAAGTCAAGTAACTACCTGTTCAAAGTATTTTCTGATAATGATGGAATTTTGCTGAATGCTTCTCCTGTAGATCACTTGTAGGTGCTATGAGGAGGTACAAAAGTAAGATGAGGTCCTTGCCTTCTGGAAGTATTTTGTGGAGATAGGAGAAAAATAACAAGCAGGAAATACTGAAGAGCAAAAATGGTAAACTGAGGCAGTGACTTTGCTCTCTGAGCTCTATGGAGCCTGGGCAGTCAGGTGGTCCCTAGGTGGGGCTTGAAGGTAAAATTGTCTGGCTGGGGGAAATACTGTCAGCAAAGGTCTGGAGTTGGGGGGAGCCGGGCATACACAGAGGAGCGTGAGAAGAGCTGCCTGAGCCTAGCAGAGGGCACAGCCCGGAGCTGAGGGAAACCAGCCGTGCATCTGCAGTGGGAGCAGGCTCAGGAGTCTGATGCGTGGAGCTCTCAGGGATGCCTCTAGCTCCTGTGGCTCAGGCCAGAGTTGGGGTGAAATGGCTGCTGCTTTACCAGTTCTATTTATGTGACACCCCCTCAAGCTACTTAGTCACCGTGAGCCTCAGTTTCCATATTTACAACCTATCCTGTCTCTCAGACTTGCAGATGCAGCTGACCTATAATGAATAAAAACGTGTTTTTAAAATGCAAAGCATTCTATTAATGTAATTAACCGGAAGCTGGATTTGAGCAACCTTCTGTGATGTTGGAAAGGAAATACCTGTATTGGATGTAAAAGGCAAGAGGATGAAACAGAAGGGCCTGTCCTCAGAGAGAGGGAAAGGGGCTAGAGGGGCCAGGCCATGAAGAGCCTTCAGCAAGCTGTGCTAAGCAGCTGGAGTGTGTCCTGCAGGTGACAGGGATCTGGGGGAGCCACATGGTCAGATTGGCATGGGTTCTTTGCTTGCTTAAAGATAACCTCAGCAGCAGGGAGATGGATGCTTTGGAGGTCAGAAGACCAGTTACCCTGGTGAATCTGAGAGCATTTACAAGCAGAATTGACAGTGCCTGGTGACAAACTGGATGTGGAGCATTTGGGAGATAGTCAAGGGTGGTCTTGAGGTTTCTGGAATAAATTGGTTTTAAGTTTAGTTTGTTCATAAAGCGACTTTATTGACCTTTCTCTATTTCAGACCTTTATGATTGAGAAAGGAAACCTTTAATCCTAAATTCCTAGCTTACTCTAACTTGTTTAAACCTGAGACACACCAAAAGTAATCTACTTTGCATCTGAGTTTTCAGTCTAGACAGGTTTATTTTGTATTTTGAAATGTGTATTTCAAGCAGAAAACTTTTGTATGCAAAAGTCAAGCTTGGAGCAAATTTTTATTGTTAAATTATACTTGCGAAAGTGAAGGTTTTAATGGAAGTGCTCACCCAACCTTAACCATAGTGACACACAAACAGTAGCAAGTCTGCAAGAAGAGCTGTCAGAATGGGCAGATTTCAATTTAAATATATCAGTGATTTCAAGACCGACTCTAATGAGTTTTAAAATCTTTGTGTCAGTCTCATGTTTTTTCCTTAAATACTGTGAAGTCATTTAAAATTAATAAGCCAGTTTATATTTGATAGAGTTTACAATAGAAGTGCTGCTATTGGCTTTGAAGTCCTTACTCTCATGTGGTCTTTTCATTAGTTTAAAGTGAATTGGTGGCTGTGGTTTCTGGAACCAGAAGGACAGGGGCTTCCCATCAATGGGCAGGTGGACTAACCTGAGGGACTGCATAGGAACAGGTGCCGGTATCTTAACAGCCGACACTTCTTAGCTGGACTGTAGGTGATGGAATGACACAGGGAGAATTTCAGTTAATGTGGGTGTGAAACGGAGTTTCTTTGAGCCATTGAAGTATTGGATGAGGTTACATTGAGGCCTTCAGGAATAGTATTCCCAAACCAAGGAAAATCTACTGGGAAGAACCAGTCTCTCTCCCCCTCTCTCCCTCTCTCGCCCTCTTCTTCTCTGCCCCCGACACCCTCCCCTATGTCACACAATCACACAGAAATTCCCTGTATCAAGTGTCTTTTCTTTTTTGACAGTTACCTCCTGTTATCAAGCACTGCTGATCTGTGAGGAACATTGTTAGGGGCTGGGGCTGCAGAGAAGTATGCCTGGTTTCTCTTTGCAAGGAGCTTTCAGTCTAGTGGAAAACCAGATCCAGGAGGTGGTGTGAAGCAGCAGTGGGGAGTTAGCCCAGAGGCAAGGAGAGCAGCAGGAAAGGTGGGAATCAGGAAGGACTTCCCAGAGGGGGGCCTGGTCACTGACCCCTGGAGAAGGTCTAGGAGTTTGCCTGGTGGGGGACTAAGGGCACAGTGTGACCACTCAGTGCCAGTGTCTGCATGACCACAGTTCCACTGAATCCTCACAGCAATCCTGTGAGCTGTTCCCATTTGACAGTGAGGAAATTGAGGCCTGTTTGCCGGTCTGTCTCAGGACTTCAGTTCATAGGTAGCTGGGGTATGCTTGGATTTCAATTCTTATCTAACTCTGAACTATCTTCTCTAGCCACCGTATCATGCTGACTTCATCTCGTAACCATGGGAGCTGGTTGTTCATTCCATAAACTTCCATTGAGTGCCTACTGCTCGCCTACTGCTGATTTATGTTTCCACACAAGCTGCTGAAATGTTTTAGGCAGCAGCGTCAGGTGCTCAGGAATCCTGCTAATATGGAAGGGTTCTGCTTGAATTGTTCAGGGACCTAGACCAGTGCTGACGTGTGGTTAGGACTGAGTGAACACTTACTGAATAAGAAATACAACTCCTGTATGGGGCGAAGAGCCGGAGGAACTGTGTGTGTAGGATCAGCACTCCGCAGCGCAGTGCTGGACTCTCTGTTAGTGTGTGGGTGGGCGCTACCTTCCTGGGGAGGCTGCCCTCGGAATTAAAGCATCATAAGAACACAATGGATTGAAGCAAGTGTGCGTTAAGAAAAAGTCATTCCAATCCCACCTGACTTGCTTTTTTCCCTACAAATGTAAGGGGGGCTGCTTAATCTCAGCCAGACACCTGTTCCTGTTCTGTAAAGGAGAGGTGCCACCTGAACGTGGTTGCAGTTGGTGGATGGCTGTCAGGCAGCAGCGAGGCCTCTGGTGGCTGATCCCCAGGCTCCGTCCCAGACCCTGTCTTGCCTACACTTCTGGCAGGATGGAGAAGAAGACCTAGAAGAGATGCCACAGTGGGAAGACCGATGACCAGACATCAGAGCCCTGGAGTTGTCTTCTTTCTTTGGCAGTTACTTGTTTTATAACCATGGGCAAGCCCTTCAAGCAGTGGGAGCCTTAGTTTCCACACTTACTTAAAAAAAGGCAGAGGGGAGTGGAACCTGCCTTTTCCCCACCATGGGATTATGAAGCCAGGTGAGAAATAGAAGGAAAGATTTCCAGATATAGAGGATTTTACAAATGCATGTTTTAAAAAAGAAGCTACTTGTTATTGCCCTTCCAGGGTGTTGAAGAGGTGATTCTTGGATTGGGTGTGAAATGAGGTGGATGGCCTGCCATGGTTCTTCCCAGCTCGGTGAACTACGGAATAACTGTTACATTCAAGGCACCTGTGGGTGTGGAAGGCGCAATCTTCAGCTCTATTCTCTCTTCAATCCCTAGTTCAGGACGTGGTTGGGGCAATAAGACAAATCGGGAAAAGCTAAATGACAATAAAATATTTGAATAGCAGTTTGTCACAAAAGAAGGATTTCACCAGTTGGTATACCAGATATAACCTAGTATATCTGGAATCTGAAATATTATCCTTTAAACATGTAATCAATATAAAAGTTATTAGTGATATATTTTACATTATTTTTTGTAAGTCTTTGAAATCTAGTGTGTATTTTTGGGGGGACTATATTACGTTACTCATTTTTTAAATGATGGTAAAATACACATAAAATTTGCCATTTTAACCACTTGTAAGTGTACAGTTTAGTGGCATTAATTGCATACACCTTGTTGTGTAACCATCACTGCTATACATTGCCAAAACGTCATCACCCCAAACAGAAACTCTGAACGTGTTAAGTAGTAACTCTCCATCTCCCCTCTGCACCACTGCCCGTTTTTAACTGGCATTTTTTTCTGGACATGTGTCCTTTATAAGACTTAGGTTTTCGTGACTATCTTCTCCTAGTTTGTGGTTTGTCTAGTCACTTTCTTAATAACATTATTGGATGAATAGGGATTCTTAATTTTAATGAGGTCTGATTTATCAGTTTTATTTTTTAAAGATAGTGCTTTTTTGTCCTTTCTAAGAGCTCTTTGTCTAATCAGTGATTCTCAACGAGGGGTGATTGTCCCTTGGGGGTATAGTGACATATTTTGCTGTCACAACTGGGCCTGGGATGCTGTAAACATGTCACAGCACACAGGACAGCTCCACAACAGAGAATTATCTGGCCCAAAATGTCAGTAGGCTGACGTTGGGAAACCCTGGCCTAGCATAAGATAGTGAAGATGTTTTTATGTGTTTGATTCTAGAAGTTTTATTGCTTTGCCCTTCACGGTTATGTCTGTGATCTCTCTCTCCTTAGTCCTTGTGGATATGATGAGAAGAACCTGAGAGAAGTCTTGGTCGTTCCACACGTGACCCTAGACTTTTCTTTAAAACAAAGCTCAGTACGTTAATTACCGGAAGTTTCACATGGACCATATTAACATGTGGAACTAAAGTTTTGCTATTTGGTGGTTTGAAAGCAATATTTGAAGTGTGAATGTAAATGGCTTTTGCAGAAATCACAGATTTTTCTTCTTTTCCTCTTTGATATGATTATTGAGAACTTGATTTAGAGGTTTTTTTGCTTTTTAACTTTCAGGTCACAACCATAATGAAAACTAAAATACTAACTTTTTTTCCCTGCACAAAAGATTCAATTCAGAAAATAAATTGACTCAAAAGTATGCTGTTTTTTTTTTTTATCAGGACTGTTGTCTTGTTCTTTGCACTTAAATGTTATGATTAACTGGACATTTGCCAGTTAGAGGGGAATTTGTCCTTTTTTTCCTTGTAGCTCAGTTTTATTTCCACTTGTCAGATCTTCCATGAAACTGGTCATTTAAATATATGAACCTTAGTAATTTAGGATAGGAAGACAAGAAATAACCTTCAGAAGTGATGTTCTTGAACACATGGGCAAGAAGTGGTGTTTTTGAACACTCTTGTCATGCAAGACAGGGTGATGGAGAAATGTTATCATGAAAACTTTTCTCTGTGTTCGTGATCATGTTGAAAAAATTCATAGTATCTTTGTGTTAAAATCTACACAAGAATTTAAGTGGCCAGCCATGGTGGCTAATGCCTATAGTCTCAGCACTTTGGGAGGCCAAGGTGGGAGGATTGCTTGAGTCCAGGAGTTTGAGATGAGCCTGGGCAACACAGTGAGACCCTGTATCTACAAAAAAATAAAAAATAGAAAAATCAGCCGGGTGTGGTGGTGTCTGCCTATAGTCCCAGCTGCTTGGGAGGCTGAGGCAGGAGGGAGGATCGCTTGAGCCCAGTCCAGGAGTTTGAAGCTACAGCGAGCTATGGTAATGCCACTGCACTCTAGCGGGGTGACAGAGTGAGACCTTATCTCAAAAAAAATAAAAAAAGAATTTATGGCTCTAGAGTGGTAATCCCAGTCATGGATGGGGTGGTAATTGCTCTGCTGTTCAAACTGACTCTGGCAAGGGGATGATCTAGGTTTAGACACTAGTATCTTGTTTTATTAATAAACTCTTTGCTAGTGCTGCTGTTCGGGGCCTGCTGGCTCCCTCTTGTGTGTCTCTGTGTCGCAGGAATGGTGTGCACTGGAAAGAGTGTTGGAGTTGGAATCACAACTCCTGGTTTGGGTCACAGCTCTGCCACTAAATAGCCGAAGGGTAGGCAGGTCACCTAGCCTCAGTTTGCCCATCAAGCAACGGGGGTGCCAGTAACTGCCTTGTGTTGGTATCGGAAAGATGAGATGAGAGGTGCGAGAGCGCTTGGTGAAGTATAAATCTTCACAGGAATGCAAGGAACCAACTTCATGGACCCACACGTTTTTTGCTCTAAAATTTCCCGTTGCGATATAGGTTTTATTTGTATAGAGACGGCGCTTGCAGTGCCCAGGTGAAGGGGTTTGGCTTCTCCTCCACTTACTCGCTGGATGACCTGGGGCCTGTTTTCTCCGGGCCTTAGTTTGTCTGTAAAGTGGGGGTGATGGGAGCACCTATCTTGCAGGGTCGTGTGAGATCTAAATTTGTCAGTACACACAAAAAGCTTGGGGCAGTTTGTGTGCCTGGCACATAGTAGGCCCTCAGTAAATGTTAATTGTTATTTTTATTGTTACTGTTAGAGCTGATTTAAATAATAGTGAAATTCAGGACCTACCTCAGTCAGACCCTTTTCTGTGCAAACTGACCAGCCCACTGAAACAGGTGTGATTCATTCTTGAAATGTTGTGTTTTGGTTGTCAGCACTACGTAGTAAAGTAGGCATGATGGTTCCTGGAGGACCCGCTGTGGGAAAAGAAAGTGGCGCGTGAGCCAGATGCTCAACATTTACGCACCTCTTCAGCTCAGCAGATTCGGAGGTTTAATCGCTCATTAATGAGTCACCTGCTTCATTTCACTAATTTCTTTAACAGCGCCATTTTGAGCCCCTAGAGGGCTGAGAACAAACTCTCTTCCTTTTTGTTTCTACAGTTCTTAGCCTAATGTTTGGCACTTAGTAAATGTCTGTTGAATAAATTTTCATTACTTGCAGGTTAGGTCAGAAGGTGTATTAGTTATCCTGAGGAAAAAGCAACATGGCCAGAGACACTGGCACTCATGTTGGAGATGTTTGACCTTTTCCCTCTTTTCTTTTTAAATTAAATCATTAAAAAATAAGTCATACACACATACAGCATAAAATATTAGAAAATGTAAATCAGCATAAGGAGGAAAAGTAAAGTTTCGTTTATTCTGTTGGACAGGGTTTCCTTGACCCAGAATCTCAAGGGGGAAGAGCTGGACAGAGACTGGGCCAGGAAGCCTAGTGTGAAACTCAGCTGCTTCCGTGCTCCATTTCCACCGTTCACATGTGTGTGCGTCTGCATGCGCCGGGCACAGGAAGGGATTTAATCAGCTAGCAAAGATCTTCACTGTTCTGCTCCTTTGTTTGAGCCGGCACTGAACCCAGTTCCCAGATTCAACTCAGTTTGGGCATAAGTCACCTGGGAAAATTGTTGGAAATGGTGTTTCCTGGGTTCCCTTCTCTGGGCCTACAGGCCTGGACTGAAAGCCAGGCTGCAGCACCCCCAAGAACAGCATCCGGGGCTGCAGGACTAGGGGTAGCCAGTGCTTGCTTGGAGCCACTCCAGAATTATCTTCCCATTTCCTTTGTACTCCACAGTTTTCATCTGTTTCAAAGAACGAAAACAGGTGTGTGGAATTGAAGAGACCAAAATAAATCCTTAAACATATAAGGTAGGCCTTATGGAGGCCTTAAAATTGCTTGATTTTCATAAGTAACTTTGAGAATTGAAGAAATTCAGGTGGGTTTCTATATTGGATTTGAGTCTGTTCGAGACCACCAGTGTAGAAGCACCTATTCATCACGTTGAACCAGCCAGTGTCTTTGTTCAGAGTGCATGGCGTATGTTTCAAAGAACTGGGCTACATTCAAAAGCCATACATTTAGGACTGAAATGGAGTATTAGTTTTCAGGTGCCTGAGTGAATGCTGAGCATAAAGGAGGACAAAAGGACAGGAAATTGTGTCACTACATTAATGGTCACAGTAAAACAGACCCAGTGCACTCACCCTAAGCGGGCTCTTGCCTTTGGTTTGAAGAGAATGTAGTTTTCTTGGCTTCTTTCTGTCCCTTGTTAGAATTTTCCCTTGCCTTCAACCATCCTCGTTTTCTTCACTTTTCTGTCCTTATCCAGCCTGTGCTTTCGGTAGTGTGGTGCCCACGTGTCTTTTTTCCTGCAACTGTGTTCAGTTCCTCTTTCCTAGAAGGCAGAAAGGCACTAACATTTACCAGGTGCCTGAGTCCGACAGCGAAGATCCCGTGAGCAGAGGCACAGCCAACCCACAGGGGACATGCAGTCGCTGAGAAATGACGTCAGTGACATTCTGAAGACACTTAACCATGACAAACTCTAGCCCATCCTGACTGTGTCATGTGCTTGGGTGAATATTTTTGAGGAGTACACCCACAAGTTCATAATTAAAAAAAATTTTTTTTCATTTGTTTCTTAGAGGCTTAAAACAACACACATCTATTATCTCACAGTTTGTCTGGGTCAGGAATCCAGGCGTGGCTTAGGTGCCTGCTGCAGGTCTCCTGCAAGGCTGCAGTCGGTCTCACCTGGAGGCTCGACTGGGGAAGGTTTGCGTCCGCGCTCGCTCACGTGATTGGCAGCAGGATTCAGTTCCTCGGGGCTTCAGTTTCTTGCTGGCGGTTGCTGGAGGACAGCCTCAGTTCCTTGCCACGTAAGACCCATAGTTTTTTTCAGATTCTCAAACCTTACCAGCCCCTCTCCCCTATTTTTCCATGTCTTCTACCCCCGTTTTGATCCATCCTTTGTTAAATTACTTTTGTGGTGACAGTCCTCTTCATCATTTCCGTTAATTTATGAATGTTCCTGGAAGGGTACTAACTTATTGATGCCTCCCAGGTGCCAGCAACCTCAGTGGTAGACATTGTCTTCATTTTACACGTGAAACTGACAACAGACGGGTGGCTGCGCAGGGCCACGCAGCTCAGACTGGCGCCCCTGCTCTGGCACTGTGCCACCCTCTGTGGGCCTCGTGCTCAGGCTCCACCAGCCTTGCGCCTTTTCACCCGCTACTCCCCACCACGTGCCAGTTGACTCTGCAAACTGCAGCTGCTCAGCTTCCCTAAACAAGCCCTTCCTTTCCTGCTGCTGCCGTTTCTGGTGCTCTCTGCCCAGGATGTGTTCTACCTTCCCGTGTGGAAAAAACCTGCCCATCTTTAGAGACCTAACTCACATGCCACCTCCTCCATGAGTCATTGCCAGATCTCGCTCTTCCTGGCAATGTCTGCAGCTCTTCTCTGAATTCCAGCACATGTCGTTTATCCTGGTGTGACACATCCTAGCTTGCCCATCTGGACTCCCTGCTACAACTTTGTTAGCTTCTTGAGGGTGGAGAACCCGTCTTGCTTGTTCCCCCATGATGCCTTGCACATAGCAGACACTCAGTGGAGGTTTGGGGAGGTGGTGAATGAAGCTTTGCTAGAAAGCTTTACGATGGGTTTAAAGTAGCATTGAGGATGCAGAAATATGCTTTAGTACATCTAGGATAAAATTGTTCCAACTAATTGACTTAGCCTCTGTTATTATTGAAATAATAGCTACTTTGATAACTCTTTTGAGATTGAACAAAACCTTTCTTAAAAGTTTAACACCTGTTCCTTTTCCTACTTTTTTGCAGATGTAGTTCTTCCTAGTACCATATGCTAGTACTTTTCATGCTAGTACTTGCTCACAAGAGTAGTACAGTAAATATTACATTTATTTTATTATGTCCTGTTCTTTTAATGGACATGCATGTTAAGTAGTAGCCAAAAGATGTGGTTACTGTGGTTATCTTATGATGGGTAACGTATTTTCACTAAACGCCAGTGGTTATTGAATGGATTATGAATTGTCCATTTCATAATCCAAAGGTATGTTTCCTTTGTTAGCACCATTAAGGTACCTGGAATAATTTGGAGTACTTAGCTTTATTTTTCAAACTAAAAAGTTAATTTGCAAAGTGACCACACGTGGGGAAGTTAGCAGACATTCTGAAGTGCCCAGGACACTCCCCACTGCCCACCCAGCTCCCTTCAGCACCAACCACTCTGCCAAGCTCAAACCCGAATGCCACAGCCTGCCTCTTCTAGTGCTTGCCACCTGAGTTACTGTTAGACAAGGGGGCGGCACCTGTGGGGGGTGTGCTCGTGTGGGAGGGAGCAGGGGACAGTACATAAAGATGAAAGGCAAGGCCTCTGCTCTCCTTGGCTGAGCAAGGCTGTAAGTGGGCACGGGAGGAGGGGTGACCCTGAACCCGGTGTCTGGGACTGGGAGCTGCTTTCTTGATCTCTGTGCTGCTGCTCTTCCAGTGTTAGTTTAGACGTGCCTCCACCTGGGAGATGCCACCTCTTTTTTTTTGTTTTAAATAAAGGACCAGTTAAGAAAGAAATCTACACATTGGCAGTGATCACTACAAGATGGACAGTCTCTTCCTTTTCTTCCAAACTAAGTTTATGGCTTCTGGGGAAAACAGCAAGTAGCAACAGTGACTGAGGGGTCCGTACCTGTCTGTTGGCACCTTATGTTTGCTGGGCCCAGCAGGAGAGCCAGGGGCCCCTCTGCTGGGCCCCTCTCCCACCCTTCTCTGAGGTTAGGCCCCGGCCTTTGCCTCTACCTGCTCTGCCTGCCCTGACATCCTGTTCCCTCCGCTGCTCCCATCCCACCGTGATGGTTCCTCAGAATCTACCACCTGCTTGGCAGGAAGCCTCCTGGGGACAGCAACTGGATGTCTCACTCCCTTGTTTTCCATTTCACAGAGTGGGCATCCATAAATATTTGTTGAATGAGTGAACAAATGCCATGAAGCATCTCAAGAACAATTTAATATGGTGTAAAACTAAAGTGCCTGGTGACATTTTGTAGACTGCATGTGTTAGAAATTTAGAGGTCACTGGAGGTCATGTGAAGGTTTGAAGGAAAAGGAATCTTAAACCATGTTTTAGGATTTGGCTAAGTGAATGGGGGGAGGGTGTTGGGATTATTCCAGTCTGGAAAATTGTGAAAACAGGAGGAAACTATTCCACATTGTGTTTTTTCAGGGATGAAAAGATTACATCCAGCTTTTATAACTTGGTGGTTTTTATTTTTATTTTTTAGAAATTAAAAGGTGAATAAAAATAACGGTCATTTTGCTGAGCATGGAGTCTTAATTGACAAAGCTAATGATCTAGAAAACCCTATGTTGGAAAATGTCACTGGATTATATGTGTCTGGAAGTACAGATGGGAAAACAGATTTTTTTCTTTTTGCAGTGGATTCATTAAGTGTTTAGGAAGAAGCTTTCTTCTGTACCATCTTCCACAGCCTGAGTAATCTGAGGCTAAATCCACACTCCACGCTGTCGTATGCCTCTTACAAAAGAGGTAGCTGGATTGCTGTTGACGATCACTTGGACTGAGGTCCGTCTCTAGGCTTGAAGCAAGGCATCTGCCAGTACCTTGCTTAAAGTCACATAATCCCCTCTGCAGCTGACATGTACAAAGTGAATATGGCAGAAATTAAAGAATAATAATAACAGCTGACGCTTAGCTGCATGCTTACTGCTTGCTAAGAGGGGTCCACTGAGCACAGAAAGCTTTGGCTCCAGGTCACCCATGTTCAGAGTTGGCTGGACACGGGCCTGGTGCTCTAACCACTGGGCTCCGCTGGGCCAGACGGCAGCCCTGGCGCTCACCAGCAAGCCTTTCTTGTTCCGCACTTGTACTTGCCCCTGGTAGCTCCTGCCCTAGGAGAGTTGATACCAAGGTACACACGTTGATGGCAGAGTCCCTGCTTGACCTTGGAAAGGTAGTCTGCTAACCTCTCATTTTGTAGAGAATAGGACTCCTTACTTAGTTCAACAGACCTGATGGAGTGTTATTTTGTGTGGTAATACAGCAGTTAACATCCACATGGAAATCTTTTCTAGTCCTGTTTCTTTCTGTGTGGTGCAGTTTAATTTCAAAGCAGTAGAGAGTGCTTCAAGTGAGCGCGGTCTAGGCGTGACTGGAGCGCACCTGTCCTCCCTTGGTCTGCCTTGCCCTCCTGCCTCCGAGGGGGCAGCCTCCATAGCATTTTCAGATTTCTCACGTTTGTGATCATCGACAACCCCGCATCCTCCTGGCTGTCCCCTCCCTCAGCTTCTGCTCCTAGGCCCTGGAATGTCATGAAGAGTACCCAGGTGCATGACAGCACCATGGTGAGTCCACCCTCCTCTGCCTGGCTGCTGTGTCTTACTCCTGTGTCTTACTGGCTTCTCTGTCCTTCCCTGGGCATCGTTTCAGAGTCTTGTCTCAGCTGTTCCTGGGCTCCCCTCATTCCTCCTCTGTTGAGAAAGCTGAGACTGTGGGATAAAAACTTCCTGTGTTTCCTTGTGTTTAATCATGACATTTATCAAGAATATGCCACACTCTAGCTGGGCGTGGTGGCTCACGCCTGTAATCCTAGCACTCTGGGAGGCCGAGGCGGGCAGATGGCTCAAGGTCAGGAGTTCGAAACCAGCCTGAGCAAGAGCGAGACCCCATCTCGACTAAAAATGCAAAGAAATTAATTGGCCAACTAAAAATATATAGAAAAAAATTAGCCAGGCATGGTGGCACATGCCTGTAGTCCCAGCTACTTGGGAGGCTGAGGCAGGAGGATTGCTTGAGCCCAGGAGTTTGAGGTTGCTGTGAGCCAGGCTGATGCCATGACACTCTAGCCTGGGCAACAGAGTGAGACTCTGTCTCAAAAAATAAAAATAAAAATAAAAATAATATGCCACACTCGGGAGTTCTTCAAGCCCCTGCCACCTGCAGGGCGTTGCTCTCTGTAGGGCTCTGGGTCTGGGGTTACAGGGCCAGTGGCCTCTGTCACCTCCCGGTCTCCTTGCCTCCCTACATTCCTGCTCTTTCCTCTCTAGGCTTCTCTGGCACTGCCATTCTTGTCCCTGAATGTGAGTGTTCCCTGAATTTCTGGGCCTTGGGTTGGAAGTCAGCTGACCTGGTTTTCATAACCTAGTTCTGAAGTCTTTTCTCATCTATAATTATAATGTCATCTAATGTCAAATGTCATCTTATATCAAAAGATGGCTTAACAAAGTCAATATATTGAATTTCTTGTGTTCTGTTCCAAGTGAAAAATTTTATAATTATCTGTTTTCTAGGTAGTGCTTAAACGAATACTCACTGATTAAACTATTCCTTCATTGAATATTTGTTTCCAGAAATTGACTGCTCCAACAAAATGCTATTACTTTTAGAATGTGAGATAGTATTTCCTCTGGGGGAAAAAAAAAACAGAGTGAAATCCATTTCATAACTATTGATCAGTAAAACATTTAATTAAGAAAATATAAGGCAAAATATAATTTTTTATGGAAGAAGAAGTAGTCAGACTTGCATTTTCTAGCTTGTACTGCTTGGCTGTCACTTGTCTTAGCCTCATAAGATAGAAACCAGGTAAAGCGTGGTCCGTTCCTTGTACGGTTTGGCCTTGCTGCTTTCTTCTGGATTGTATACCCTGTTCAGTTTAAAGGCAGAGTCCAACAATACCTTACAAAAGAATTTTTGTCTACGACTTTTTTCCCTAGTGAATCTAATGCTTATGGGGAAATAGCAAGTACTGATGACATCTCAGTGCCACCTTTTTTTTTTTAATAGAACAATGCTCAAGAGACTTTTGGTACCTATTTTGATTTGGACTCTTAATGAAATGAGAGGGAATTTTTTATTAACTGAGGATAATATAAAATAATTTTGCTTAATCAAAAAGAAAACTCAGCTACTCTACCCAAGGCATGGACATCTTAAATTACATTTGGTTATTCGGGTGAAAGTCCTGACTTACTATAATAACATTCTGTTTTGACACTAATAAATTATAATCCTATAATTCAGTTCATTGCAGTTTTAGTGGGGACGTTTTACCAGTAATGTTAAAATATTTATTTATTAAATGTCAGGGTAATGTGTTTGAAAATTCCCTTTTCAGAAGATATAATAAAAACGTTATTTAGATTTTTCAGAGCTATAGCTCTTTATCAGTAATTTTATATTATAAAAAGAGAAGTTTTTTTAATATCTTGTTCAAAGGCCTATATGCCTCTCTACTCTTGGTAAGAACATTTGTAATTTTGCTCTGCCTACAATCACCCAGAGAAGTAGTTTTGGGATTTTCTCTGATTATTACCTTTTGAACACTCCTTCACCGTGGGAAATAGAGAAAAGCAGGGAATGTGAATAACTGAAAACTGCCTCCCTCAAGTTACTGAGACTCCAGAGACGGCAGAGTGGAGCCAGTACACCCACAACTTGCTGTGTCCACAGACGTGGGGACCTGGGTGCCTGGTGCAGCCGTAGGGCTGAGTGGGGTCGTGCCCTGGGCCTTCCCTGGTACAGGAGGCTTTGAGCGGGCATGGTGCCCCGGGGACCTTTACCCTAGATTTTGTTATCAGTGAGCTTTACCAGAGTAAACTCACGGCAGCTGGTGACAAAGTAGTGTATGTGATGATGTATGGATTCATGTGGTGCCTGAGAATGTGGGTGTCTCAGAGGCTCTCTCAGTTACGGCATTCTTTCTTCCTAAATCATTAGGATTGACTTATTATGCCAGAATTTGTCTTTACCAGAACCTCAAATATATGGGTTCTCAGATTCCGCTGCACCCCTGGAGCTTATTACTCACTAGCCACTCACAAACGTCTTCGACTTCCTTCAGGCGTAAAGACAGAACATTTAAGGGACCAAAGTTCATTTCCCTAACAACATGACTACCAGGACAGTTGAAAGTAGCCCAAAAGATAATACCAGTGTGATAACTTGGAGATATACTGGTTTAATGATTGATAAAACTATGGGGTGTCTTAGAGGCTATTCAAAGCTATCATGACAGTGATAGGAATTCCAGATAATGGGATATTGGCAGTTATTGGGATACCAATGTGGCATAATTCTAGTGAAGAAAATACCAGAAAATGAATTCCATGCCCAGGGCATGACCCCACTCAGCCCTGCGGCTGCACCAGGCGCCCAGGTCCCCAGGTCTGTGGACACAGCAAGGTGTGGGTGTACTGGCTCCACTCTGCCGTCTCTGGAGTCTCAGTAACTTGGGGGAGGCAGTTTTCAGTTATTCACATTCCCTGCATTTCTCTATTTCCCACGGTGAAGGAGTGTTCAAAAGGTAATAGAGAAAATCCTGAAACTGTTTCTCTGGGTGATTCTAGGCAGAGCAAAATTACAAATGTCCTTACGAAGAGTAGAGAGGCATATAGGCCTTTGAACAAGGCCTTTCCACATATGCCCTCTATTATATATGTCTTTGGTTCACACGTGTTTTCTGGACCAGAGTTCTTCATGTGCACGGTGAAGGAAATTGGGTCAGATAATCTCTAAGTTACCACCCAGGTCTGATATTTTATGACCAAAGATAAAGACTTATAACTAAATATGGTGTCCTTTCAATGCTAGTTTGGAAAATAATATTCATAGTCTTAGTTTTGCAAATATTGCCTGCCTCTAAATTTTAGAATGCTTTTTATAATATCTCTATGGCAAATTTTAAATGAGAGCAATATTTGTCAAGCATTTCTCTAGAATTTCACCAAGCAAAAATGTATTTACCATATCAGAACTTACAAGACTTTGTTTATAAAAATAGGACAATTAACTGTCCTTTGCCTTGGAGTAAACTCCAGAAAGCTGTTGTTTGGTTGTTCTCCCAGCCTCATCACTTATTAACTGGGTGGCCTTGGGTGCTCTGTTAACCTCTCTGTTCCTCTGTCTCTTTATCAGTAGAACAGGGCTAATAACAGTGCCTTTTGCATGGAAATCACCATGATTAAACTGTATACAACCTAGAGTTCTCGATCTAGTGCCTTGCACAGAGTGGTTAGCAAATGGAGATTGTTAGTATCTTTCTCCCACTCTCCCTTTCTCATGGAGACAATAACTCATGGTCCTGTATACCAACCATGGTCCTTCCTGTTCTAGGACAGGGTTTGTACGCATGCTCTGAATGTCAGTTACCTTATAAGAGAAGTCAGTTTCATAATGGTGGTCATAATGCTCTTCTCTTGGAAACGACTGGTGACTCTGGTCGTGCTAGCTTATTTAAGCAAGAGACCAAAGTATTTATCCTGAATCATTGAAACTTAAAATAGCTGAAATGAAAATGAAATAACATATTATGAAACTGATGATGAACAATTTTAGCCTGCTTTTTTGATGCATGTGTGTTTTTTATAAAATAACTGCTTTTACCATTCTGTTTATTTCTAGTGTGTTTAATGATAAAATTGAGGAGATGCAAGTATATGTACCTTTTGAATCAGCATTGATCACTTGCTTGGTGACGTTGACTTTTTGCAGACCAAAGAATGAGGCTTAATCATGCTTTAGAGTCCTTAAGTCAACTGGCAGATTGGAGTATTTGAGGTGGGGAAGTGTCAAAAGGCAAAGAAACAAACGATTTAAGATCTTAAAGGGAGATGGAAATAACTTGTCTGACCTCCTTTTCAGTTGAGGAAATAGAGGCACAAGGGGGTTGGGTGGCTTGCTGAGTCGACCCAGCAAGTTGCTGGGCTAACCTCTTCAAAGGGTGCGCGCTGTGTGCTTGGGCTGAGTTGGAATGTAGTGGAACTCTGGTGGCCATTTGCTGCAGAGGACTGCTGGACTTGGTCTATTTTGTTTCTTTTTGGGTTCTTAAAATAGAGTAGGGCTTTCTCAAATGTGTTTAAAGACAGGTCTGAAAACAAAAAATAGAGACAATTCTGCCCCCTAGATGGTAGAAGAATACTCTGTTCATAAGAAATGGAACATTGAGGAAAAGGAAGTAGAAAGCTGTGTTTCTGAAAGCCTATGGTCACTGCCTTGGTATGGCAGGGGTGTCTCCGTGGGCTGGAGCTCTCCAAAGAGGAATGTGGAGACCAGATTCCCCTGGGGCTGCCTCTCAAGGCCTTTGGGGTATGGTGGTTTGGGAAAGTCATTACTTCCTGTAGTCTTACCTACGGTTCAGGCCCTTACAGAGCAGTAGAGAGGAAGCCTCCAAAGTCTACCAGGTCACAGCTTTCCTCCGCTGTCCCAGGGAACAGGGCAGAAGTGTTCCTTCTCATTTGGACAAAGGATTTCTTTGCATGAGACATTGTGCTAGGCATTGGGGACTCACTCGGGGGTCAAAGGAGACGTGGGCCCTGCTTCGCTGAGCTTACCTCCTCTGGGGGATGTGCTAATTGATGCCCACAGCACAGGCACTTGCCAGGTGCCACCTGAGGTGGCATGGAAGACAGGTCCCAGAGGAGGATTCCACAGAGACCCAGGAGGGCAGAGAAGGTGGCCTTGAGGAAGAGGGGTTTGAGCTGTGACCTCTGGCACCGTCTTTTTTTGTTGTCCGCATACCTGTCTTTGCTGTTAGGCAGTAACCCCCTGAGGATGTCAATGATGTCCCGTTTCTGCTAGTCACAGGGCACCTAATAGTGCCTTTCACTTGGGGACATTCAGTAAATAAAATATTTGTTGAATGGATGAATTTTTAGTCTTAACTGATCAGCTTTTTTCTTTTTAAAAGAAATATTTGTTGAGTGAATAAATGGCAGTCAAAAATATTGATTGATTATGACTAAATTTGGTTCACAGTTGGTTGTCCATCTTCAGGATATACAAATGATAACTAATAAAAAAGTGTTTAAAGAGGCATATGTTTATAATGGTTCAACAAATTTTAATTAAAATTAAACTGGAAATAGATTATAGATTCAATGGCTTCTAATGGGAAAAAAAACTCCCACCATAAAGTAATTTTATAAATTTATTGAACAATGTTATTTTTCCACTAATCTCATTTTCTTAATTTAAATTTTTTACTTACAAGGTAATACACATTTGTTATAGAAAAATTATATATATAAGCGAAAAGCAGAAAATCTTAATTTAATGTGTATTGACATATTTAAATTTTTATTTGATCATATTGAGTGAATTCAATGAACTTTATGATGAAAAATTCCCTGAAGAGTTGGATGTAATCTGTGTTAAAAATAAAAGTCTTAAAAATTGACATTTTCCCTCAAGAGCCAAATATATGGACCATGTTTTGATTCTGATTTATTGTCATCAAAACTAAATTCTAGATTCAGTAGATGTGTTGCAGTTTGTCGTTCTGTTCAACTGTGTTGTATCCACTTAGAAAATAAAATACCAGCTGAAGGGTTGATTGACCCACTAGAAACTTGCTGTCTTGCATGCTGCTTCTAATTAGCCTTCATTTGGGGATAGAGAGGAGAAGCCTTGAGGTATTTCATGTAAATTTTTGTCCTGCCTTGCCATCTTTTCAGTTATCAGCTTGCTTGTCTTTGTTTCTCATCTCCTATTTCCCCGTCACTCTGCTTCCTTCTGGAGAAATCCCTCTTTCCTTCTTATCCTCCCTGTGCCTTCCCCTCTGTGGTTGGTGCGGCATGGCTCTGGACAGGAAGAGGATCTCTCCAGGACAGGTCGAGGGAACTGTCTGTTGCTTCTCTTCTTTCTCCTCAGTTTGCCGAGAACATGGTATTTGCTGAGGCTCTGGAATCCACAGTGGGTTTAGGGAGGATGCAGCAGGCTGTCCTGCGCAGGGATTTCTCAGGTGGCATTGAAAGCGGCAGAGGTCTCTTGGTCATGTGAGATGGGGTCATGTTTCTGAAACTTAGGTAATTGCATCCACCCCAGAAGGTTGAATGTGAGGTTCTGTGACGGATCACATCCCTGTAGAAATAAGTGGAGTGGAACCATCACTTGAGTTAGGTGTGTCTGTCCATGTTAATTATAGCCCCTGACTGTCCCTCTTCATATATGCTTAAGAAGTAAAGCAAAATGCAATCCAGATGTATTTTAGTCAGAAAAATGCAATTGCGTGGTATTATGGGATTTTATCAGAACAAGCTAGGTACAACTTCTGAATTAAATTTTGTCATTCCTGATACTATAGTGTCATCGAACAGATCAGAGTCACTGAACTACCATATATATTTTTGAAACTAATAATTATGTGTTATAGCAAGGATATAAATTCTTTGAAATACAGTATTCTTTGAAATACAGTATATAAAAATGAAATACATTTTTATAAATTGAGCAACTTTTTCCCTTTAGTATATTTAAATGTGTCATTGCAGGTGATTACTTAATGTATTCAACTTGGTTTCCTTAATCGGTCTAGGTAGAAAAGAATACTTTTTAGAAAAGTAAAGCTCAGATTTTGAGAAATGTTTGTGTCTTAAAGACGATGTATGTGTCCTAATCATTTCTTTTTTTTGCTTCACAGCATTTTGAATCTTCCTTTAGGTTAAATGTAGGATTTTTTTTAGAACTGTTTTTGGAAATATCTCTCCATATATTTATGGAAGTGCTTATCTTTATTTTACTTTAAAAATGCTTATCATTAAATATTAAAAACAAAAAACAACAAAAAAACCTTTAACTTAAATGTATTTTGTTCCTGTGCAGAGCTGTAAATGTTTCAAATCTGTTTCACACACTAGATGTTTCTGAATTAGGGGTTCACATAATAACGAATTCTGCTTATTTTGGCTCTCCACAAAGGTTTGTTATATGAGCTTAAAATAAGACCAGAGCTGACCTGTGTAACGCACACACACACTGTGTGTTTAGTGTGAGTGCACGTCCGCGTCTCTCGTTTCTGATCAGCCTGGACGATTTGCATGCTGCACAGCAGCCATCTTCTTTTATACTTTATTAAATATCTGTCAATTATAAATATCAAGGTTTTACATTAATGTCAAGATAGTACATCAAAAATTCATGGAATATGTGACTTTTTCCAAGGGTATTTAATACTTAATGCATTTGTGTCATTTTTCTTTCCAGAGATATTGACAGGTTTTATTAAGTGTTTGTTAGGGAGATTTCATTTTTATCAAGGGACTATAAAGAGAAGCTGCATGCTAAATCAATTTTTTTAAGCCGGAATATTGTTCATTTTTTCATCTTCAAACACTTGTAATCCATAGGTTTTATTTAAATTTCTTCTTGGTTATTTTTGTTTTATGTGAGTGATAGTTCAAGACAGAACTTTAATAAGGATCAAATATGCTGACTGTAGTGGTTTTTAATTTCCTTAAGCATAGCTAGCAGACCCATGCAATATGGTAAATTCTTCAAAATGTCATACTTACATATTTAGCAATATTGCTCCTTTTTATTGAAGCCAAACAAACAATTTTAGATATTAATCTTTCCCAAACATAGTGATTATTTTGTACTAGGTACAATATTACTGTCTCACAAGGAATGCCTCGTTTTGATGGAACAGGAAATGGGAAGGGTGCTTCACTGGGTTGGCAGAAAGAAAGCCAGAATCCTCTGTTGAAAGTAAGCTCTTTAGTGTTCTAAGTCTGATTATGAGCTATGGCAGTTGTTCATTTTTTCAACTTCAAATATTTATTATGCTCAAGAAAGTAAAAATATCAATCACTTAAGAAGTTTGCAGAAAATCAGTGGCTAGTTTCTAAACCTGCATTTATTGGGAGGTTTGGGTTGTGGGGAGTTCATGCTTGGGCAGACCCACCGTCTGCTCCTGTGGGGCTCATGCCTGAGGAGCCCTGCCTCTGTCATCTTCCCGACAGTGGCCAGACGAAGGGGGACCCTCCTCACCCATCCCGTGTGTAGCTGTGTCTTAGAAATCATAGTTATAATTGGATTGGACACTAAAATCAATTGGCCACAAAGAGTAAGTTTTCTGTTTTAATTTTACATTTTTTATTTTTGAAGTATGGGCTAGAAATGTCTTCTGTTGGAAAAGGCTGTTATGATCAACAAAACCCTTCTGGGAGTTCACTCTGTGAAGTGAGGAATGTTCCTTTATCCTCTCTATAAGGTGTGAGCTTAAATACTTCCATCTAAAAACATTTTAGCAGCTTTCAAGTAACCTCAGATTAATATTATAATTTTTGGAAGATGCATTTTTAAACCATAACTTGGTCTTCAACAGGGAAAAGGGTTGATGTTTTTAAAAATAAAATCATTCTTTTTAGAGCTTCAGTGAAATTTTTTTGGAATAGATGTTTGTCTTAGCCTTGTTCATTTTCACAGAATAAGTAAAAACATTTATTTTCATGGTTAAATATTTTTTTTACATACAAATCATTTCCAGTATTTGGATTTTTAAAAATCCTTTTGAAACTATTATATAATGATTTTGAGAAGTAGGATAGAATTTTTTTTAGAAACCAAATTTTACTTGAGTAAAGCTGAAGCAATGGCCATGTTCAATAAACCGGGTTTTGGTTTGGAGTAAGTTGCCGCAGAGGCCTTGCCCTGGGAAATAATTCAGGAACTCTGCGACTGCAGCCTACTCTCCCCTAGTGCCAGTAGGTGGCGATAGTGTTCCAGTAGTGAGAGCCTTGTTGAAATGAAAGTTACTTCCTTTCTCCAGTGCCACATTTTGCTGTTGAGTGCATGTGTCAGTGGCAGAACAGCTTTTTATACCAGAGTTACATACAGTGGGCACACCCTGTTTTTTAAAGAAGATAAGAACAACCGTTTCTAACAGATTCTTCAAATATTATATAACGATACAGCCAAAATAATCTTCAAAATTAATCTGAAGAATGCATTTACACATTTTTTCCTTTTACAACTTCATCAGGACTATGAGCATGAACGTATATGTTGGGTAAGATATACGTACGACTAGTATAAAGGGAAACATTTTGGAGTGTTAATTTTCCATCTCTTTGGTCCCTGAGATCGCCCATGTTTGAATAACGTCATCGGGTCCCAGGCTCAAGATATCCGAGTGTTGGGGCATTCTTCTTCAAGTCATTTTGAGATTCAGCATTCCAATAATGCTGATAATTGTGAACTTTTCTGCTATT
Organism: Lepilemur ruficaudatus; assembly: GCA_963574885.1. Classification (NCBI taxonomy): domain Eukaryota; kingdom Metazoa; phylum Chordata; class Mammalia; order Primates; family Lepilemuridae; genus Lepilemur; species Lepilemur ruficaudatus. Next base: position 40,428 of record CAUYRT010022463.1, read on the forward strand.
TAATAAGCCAGACTTTTTTGTTGGGAGTGTCAAATTTTTAGTACTTGTGGGGTTTAGCATTGGAATTTACCAACTTTCAAAATCCCATAGAAAATTTGTACAGTTTAAATGAATTAAAATACTTAAAACTAACAAAAACAACACTTTCCTGCCTCCTAGCACATGAAAACAGACGGGATGTGCAGTGTTCCCAGTTGATCAGATAATTTGAAATTTCATTTTATTTTAAGTGAAAAGAAATTTTAGCAATGGAATTCCCTTTCTCTACAGTTTCTCAGTTTTTCTGTGGTCCTTACTGTGATCAAATTAGTTTTGGGGGAGGTGGTTCTTATATGCCGATTCGCACTTTTGTAAGGAAAAGACTGAGCGTTGTTGCGGTTAAGTTTAATAATTAAGCAGAAAACATCTTTAGGACTCTTAGAAGTCAGAAGCTGCAATCTCTCGGGACTCCCACCTCCTGGCTGTATGGCCCATGCTTTTGGCTCCCCCTGCCCCATGGGATTTCCTGATCTCTCTGTAGCAGCTAGAAAATGTCCTTGGGCAATATGTTATTTTATATGTTGACCTAAAATATATCTCCTTTAATTCATTTTTGTTGTCACAGATATACATTTTAAAAATTATGTGAATATATTTTTACGTTTTGACTTTTCTTCCAAAGGGTTAAAACTGGGCTAAAGACTAGAGGGGAGAGGCGGGCACCAGGAGCTAACACCCATTGGCAGCCTTTTGTAATACATAATTCGCCTAAAATTGCCGCTGAGCACAAGCTTTTGTTTTCTAATTGATTTACGGTTTGAGCCACTTTTACCTCATTCCCTACTGTCCTGCACACGGTGCCAGCGAGTACATTACAGTGAGCGATGATAAATTACAGTGCACTTGTGATGCCAATGCGTCAAGAGTAAAACTGCACGCCACACGGAGCTTCGTGCGTTAACAGTGGTGCGGAGACAGCCGCAGCAGAATTTCATCTGTGTCTCAGAAATAACCATTTGTTCATTTGATCACTTACTGCAATCTGTCCATCAGACTGTAATTGAAACTGGAGATTAAAATTATACTGTTACAGCTTTTAATTTCTTAATTGAGACAAAGTTTTAAGTGCTTAAAAGGTCTAAGGGGGGGACGTTGCGAAGAGAGAATATAAAACGTATAACGTTTTTTCATAACTGTGAAGTTTTGGATATTTTTACCAAATGTTCTTTTTGTCCAGAAAAAATAGTAGTAAAATTTACATATGCTGATCTCTGTTTTATCTTTATCTTATTTGTTTTATAATCCTATTTTATATCTTAGTTTATCTTATTTATTTTATAATCTCATAAAACTGTACTTCTCTGGATTTTCTGCACTTGATCCACATTTGCCATGTATATGATTCATGTGCACATAGCAAGTTGATTCCATCAAGTGATTTAAGCAAGAGGTGAATGAAAGAACCTTCAATTTATTAGAGTGCCTTTAATTGTTCCTTTTATTGATACAAGGAGAGATTTGAAATCTGTTCCGAACGCCTACGTGGCACATCATGCATGAGGTGTAAGGAAAGGCCAGGGCGGACACCCGGCTTTGGAGGCTGTGCTCCTGGTTAGATCAAGTGCTCACAGTGTGGGTGTGCCTGCCTTTTGTAAAGTCAGTCCGCCTTAAATTGTATTTTGCACGGTGTCTGTGGGTGCTAGTATCGAAATATGAAGAAGCAGATTTATGGCGGCTGCTGGGCACAACAAATTAAGTTGACAGTGATGTATGAGCGCATAATAGCACGATGATCCCTCAGTAGCGCAGCGGGACGCCTCCTGCTTCATTTGGCTCTTGTTAGGATCTGTTAGGCAGCTAAATAATGAAATTCTGCTGACTGATTTCTGTTTTCCCTTTTTCTCTTTTCACCTCTGCTTTCTAAAACTTCTAATTCCCAGACCCATCCACATGCCAACAAACTGCCCTTGAAGGATTCTTTCACTTATGAGGACTACAGGTTGGTGCGGGCTGTGTGTGTGTGCGTGCGTGCCTGTGCATGTGTGTGTGCATGTATGTGTGTGTGTGTTGGGGGTGGTTTCTAAGTGAATGTGGGGTATTGGAAGTGAGGGAAACGGTTCAGTAAGAAGTGACCTGCTGTGACCATTTAAAGCATCAAAACAGATAGTCTTTCAGAAGTTATAATGAGCAGCTTGGATAAGTATCGGCATTTTAATAGCCATGTAGAAATTGCCATTAACCTGTAGTGGTAGGGGATTAGTTGAGGTAGCCAAATGCTACTTAAGACTAACATTAATGTTGGGTGGTCCTAAGGATATTTTTTTTTCTTATTTAAAAAAGACTATGTTAGTGTAAAGTGGGTTTTTTTTTTTAAAGAAAAGATTTAATTCACTGCACAATGTAATAAAAAAATCACATTTTACATTTCATACAGTTCTTAGAGGATTCTGATCAGAAAGCAGTTTTATCGTTTTCTTCTCATTGAGGCTTAATGTAGATGCAGAATCAGCATTTGGGGAAAAGAGGGTATAGCTGGTTTGGGGAAGGAGGTTTTGTGGATCATGAAGCCCCCCTGGAAGGGCCCTGCGACCTGTGCGTAGTCAGCCTTCCTGGCTCACTCCCTGGCTCCCTGCGAACAAACTGCTTCCTTTAATCTCTTGCCCTGCACCTCCTCCAGCAATCCTTGTCCGACCGTTTCCCCTCATCCCCTAAAGCTCAGATTTAGTTTTAAATGATGATGAAAGCCAAACATTACCTTTGGTACTTAGGAGAAGGCTTTTAAAATTTGTGAGAGGTCAGCTGAACCTAAATTTCTGGTCTGGTTGTTCTTACTGCAGTTGGCTTTTAAATGTTCCAACCTTAAATCACCTTTTTTCTCATGTTATAGGTGGGCCGTCTCTTCTGTTATGACTCGACAAAACCAAATTCCCACGGAGGACGGTTCCCGGGTGACCCTGGCTCTGATTCCTTTGTGGGACATGTGCAATCACACCAACGGCCTGGTAACCATCTCCTTTCTGTGCTGTGTGGGGTCTGGGCGGCTGTTGGTGCTGAGCTTCCACGTGGACGGTCCCCACCGTCATAGTCTCCCCTGCGCCCCCCTGCAGAAGGAACAGAAAGGGCCACTCCTCCCCACCGCCCCCGAACAGAAGCTGGTGTTTTGCTTTCACTGTGTTAATACCGAAAACTGGGGATTTGAATCTTGCACCATTTTCAAAAACCACAGTGAACTGCATTTATTTGCTAAGCCATAATTCCAGCCTAAACATTCATTTTCTTATCTTACTGTACCACAGACTAAACCAAAGTTTCTTTTTCTTATTTTTTTGAAAATACTCATTTATTGAAAAAAATCGTCTTTCTCATTTTCCCTTTTGTGTTCTTTTTTTTTTTTCTGTCTCCCTTTGCTGACTCTCTGTTTCCCGTTACGTACTTTTCTGTGATTCTTTCTTATCCCCTGTCCCTTCCTTGATAGGCTGACACATCCTTGGCCGTGTTTATTAACCTGCTTTTGTTCAGGAGCCGATACCCACTTTCCCTGGCGTGGAGGGCTGGGGAGGAAGGGGGACTGCACCGTTGCCTCTTGGCCCTCGAATGTGGGAGTCAGTTGGCGTCATCAGACGTGGGAAGCACTGGGTAGGAGATTTATTATTACTGTGAAGTGCAGCTAGCCCAGGGGGACAGTCTCTCTGTTTCTCAGCATTCTTGGGATTCCGAGCAGCAGCGTAGGCTGAAGCACTCTCTGTGCTGAGGTGGTCGTCTGAGAAAGATTTCTTGATGTTAATAGGTAGAAATATGATAAATTTAAGATTATTTTGAAATTTTGACGTTATTCTACTAGCATACTGGTTGGTTAGTTTTTTGTTCATCCTTTCTCAACGTCAGCTTTCTTTGTTATTATTAGCAGTGTTATAAATAGACTAAAGAAATGCTGTAAATGATTATTTCACATCTAATTCCACAAAATGGCCAGAACACATGTAATGTGTGCCAGACACTTAAGATAGAATATTCTAGTGCTAATTTGGGAAGGTCTAGCAACAAGTAAGCTCTTGAATCTTAAACGTATTTAAATTGTAGTAAGAAAGAATAGTTCTGCTTTTGTGATTACATTTTTGCCATAAGTTAGGTATGTTTAGTTTAATTAGCAAAACTAAGAAATAGTAGCATGTTTTGTAAATTGTGTTCATTAATGAATATAATTTTGTATTTTTTGTTTTTTTTTTCCTTCAGGGATATTTTAACCTGATCATAAGCTTGAACTTTTAAAAATTTTCAAATAGCTTTTAATATACGACTGCAGTATTTTTTTCTTTTTGGATTAGATCATTGACCCCCAAACTCGATTGATATTTAGGATTTATTTTCTGTTTTTTTTTTGGAGCCCCAACTTAAGCATTAAGGGTTTATTTTCTTATTTCTAAAAAATTTTTTTTAAGTTCATGCTTTACTTTAAACAAACAGAAAGACTTAACCGACACAGAAGCCTCTGTAGTAAGAGGAGAGGCCCCTTTCCCAGCGCCCCAGCCCCAGTGCGCCACGGGGCTCCCTCGATACCTCAGGTCACTCTGGTCCGTGGCTTTGCTCAAGTCTCTCCTGTCCTTTTGCTGTGCATTGGCACCGTCACACACTCATATACATGCTGCGTTTCGTTTTGCTTCCATGTCAGTGGAATAAAATGATTCACCCTTTCCTCCCCTAAAAGTAAAAAAAAAAAAAAGTTTATCTTGAAATAAAGATAATGAACCGATGACCACGAATGCTGTATTTTCCCTAATACTATTCAAATAGTTTTTAAGCTACCACAGTGCTGGCGAAAACGTTGCTAACCTTTAGAAGGCTTATTCAAGATGCTGGTACTTTTTCTGATAATGGCTATTTTCCCTGTGTACTTTATACCTTTGTCGCACCGTTTCCCATTTTAATTATAAGACTTTATGCGAAATTTACTGTGGTAGAATTTAAGAAATTCTCTTCTTTAACACTATAAAATTGTATATTACACATACTAATAGTTAATCTATTTTTTAAAATAAGGTACTTGAAATCAAGGCTCAGCTTTTCAGACAAGAGATTTTCTTTTTTGTGTGCGTCTATCCTGACGATCGTTTTCTTACTGTCTGTCTATCCCGACTGTCACTGCGGGAGTAGGTGGAAATTTGTAACCCAGCAACACTGTCTGCTTCTAACCGTGTCCCAAAAACCTGATTATGGCAGTAGAAACCGAAGAATCAAGTCGGTGTCAGTCATGACAAACCAGTAACAGCAAGGACGTACAGGAGAAAATAGAAGGCTGGGTGCACACCCAACTGGAGATTCTGGTGAACGGGCTCTGGTCTCCTAGCCGGCTGGAGAAACATGTAGGAAAGGTTAGAAGGCATAGTACTCACTGCAGGGAATAACATGTCTTTATATCCAGCACGATTTGTCCAAAATTATTACAACATAAGCAGAGGTTTTCTTTCTTGAGGTTGTTGAGTTTATTTGAGAAGGATCCCTCTAAGTGGTTTACAGACAGCGGTTAGTTCCAGCTGATGCCGTGTGCTGGGGTCATCAGCCCTTGCATTTGAATGTGCGTCTCTACCAGCCAGCACGAAAGGGCAGCTGAGAATTCAGGCAGAATTGAGGCACGCTATTTCTGAAGGTCTTTCTTTCCACTTGTGTATTGAAGAAAAATCAAAAACATTTAGATTTAGATGAGTCTTAGTCTCAAAGTAAAAGCCCAGTGGCCAAGGCCCCTATGCAGCCTGCCCTGCGACCCCCGCCCCACAGGTGTGACTAGCCCCCGGTTCTTGACTGTGGCTCAGGCACCAGCACACGCCCACTTCAGGGCCTTTGCACTTACTGTCACCTCTGCGTGAGACACTGGGTTCTCAGCCATTCCCAGGACTCACAGAGCCCTGGCCGCAAACCCTGCTTCCCATCCTGTTGGGTTTCCCTCCTTTGTCCATATCCTGCATTTTATTTCTGTATATTGTTGGTTCACCCTCCGTCCCCATTCAAATTGAAGTTCCTTGAAGGCAGGGTGAATTTCTTTGTCTGTTTTGTTCGTTGCTTTATCCCAGTGCCTGGTATTTATTGAATGAATTCATGAATGGTGAATAAATGACCGTGAAAACCCATACCTAGGAAAGAAGACCAGAGACAAGTGAACCAAAATGTTAATGTGATTGTGACCTTTTTTGTCTTTGTTTTTTTAAATATTTTCCAAATTTTATATGAGGAGCCTCTATTACTTTATCCCCACCCACTGCCAAAGAAAGCAATATGATAGATACTTGCAGAAAGTTTGAAAAATGTAAAAAAGAAGGAAATTTAAATGATCTTGAATCCTCACTCAGTCTACATCTTGAAGGTGTGTGTGTGTCATGGTCTTCCTCCTATATTCCTTTTGTTATGTAAATTAAACTAGAATACAACTGTGGACCTGGCTGGCTAAGTGTGTTCCAGAGCCCAGCACAAGTGCGAGTGGTGAGGTGCACGCGCGCAGGCCATGGCCCCTCCCTGGATTGCGCTGGTGTCCCCAGCACTGCCAGCAAACTCCAACTAGCCAGGCCCTGCCCCCCACCCGGCACACTGGAGGCTCCTGCGGGGCTCTTCTCAACTCCTCTGTGCTCTTACGTTTTTCTTTCTTTTCCTGTGTCTGTCCCCCACTAGATGTCCCTATGGGTGGGGACTGAGGCTTTTCACGCTGTTTTCCAAGTGCCTACCTTAGGGCCTGGCGTAGAATGGGCACTTAGTAGGTATTTGTAGAAGGGAGGTCAGCTGAGGGCAGGAGAAGCAGCATGTGGAGGGACCCCAGCCCCTCACCTTCCCGCCTGGGCTTTGAGTCGGTACTGGGCAGTGGCTGCAGCTTCCTGGTTGTAGGTGGTAATTTCCAGGGGCCCCTGCCAGAGGGCCCTTGCCGAGCAGTGGGGTCCCAACAGCCCAGGAAGGCCTCCGTGGTTGCCTGTGCTGGCCTTCTTTTCTGAATAAGAGCCGGGTATTCCCAGGGAGAACAGAGGCTGAGCATACAGGCTAGGGACCGCTCTGCTCTCAGGCAAGGGAGGGGCTCGGTCTGTGGTTCCTTGCATTCTGATGAATCTTTGATGCCACCAAGTTATACACTCAGCCTCAAAACATTCTGCCCCTTGCTGAGAAAGGGCTCCAGGGGGTGGCAGGGACTAAGCCTGTTTGTGGGCACAGGAAGCTATTTCTTAAGCCTTGCTGTTCACCGAGGTTACCGAGAGTGGGACATACCTGTAAAATGTCCTTAAACACCCGTGATCCTTTCTCCATCATCTCCCTGACTTCCCTCCTCCTCCCCCTCACTGCCGTCCTTCCTGGTTACGCTGCCGGCAGGGCCCGTGTAATGGCCTCGGACGCCGGAGTGCCGGGCCTTTCCCTTCTGGACAATTGCTTATTCCGTACTTTGTTATCAGGGTGATGTTTTGGGGTCAGATGTTGGGCAGGAACTTCATGGAGCTGATTTTAATTCAAACGAAGTGTTTAAAATACTCTGTGAGTGAAAATGTTCTAGAATCCTTGGTCTCATTTACTTCTCACCGCTGCATAGTACTCATTTGCAGGTCAGAAGTGTGAAGGCTTCTAGATATGCGGTTAATAAACAATTGGTTCTGGGGATCTTGGGTTTAAAGATTAGTGTTACATGGCCTTCCCTCCCAAAATGTCATTCCCTAGACTCAAAAGTAATCTTCTTTTGAATCCAAAATGTTGTTACCTTTATTGGCAAGTAGCACTTGCAGCTGTCTGTCTTCAGTCTTTGTCCAGGATAAATGAGTAGGTCAAAAGTAATCGATGAGTGCGAACAGACAATCTAAGAGCTTGGGGGGCTACTCTGAGAAGGAGCTTTTTATATAAATTGGGGACCTGTTCTTTCCCCTGGGGGTTCATGCATCAAGTTAATGTTCTAGAAGGCAGTGCCAGGTGTTAGGTACTGTGTGCTAAGCACTGGGGACATGGGGATTAACTGGGAGCTCCTGGTCTTGAGCTCTGACGGGCCGGGAGGCAGGAGCACAGATAACCTGACTCTAGGCTGGGGGGAGTGAGGGCGGGCTCTGGGAACGCACAGGAGGGCGGGATGAGCATGGCTTCGCAGAGAATCCAGGCCTCAGCTGAGTCTCTCTGGCATACCAGGAGTGGAAGGTAGTCGCAGGCAAGAGGGAACTGGAACAGTGCCTGGCATGGCAGGTGAGTGGCGGTTCCTGAGGCTGAAGGGAAATGCAGGCCTCCTCTTAATTTGGCCTTGCTCGGGAACTTGGATTTTATTCTGAAGGCAGAGTGGAGTCATAGAAAGATTTTAAACAGGAGAGTGACATTGTACAATTAGCAATGCAGGAAGGACAGTCCTGGATTCTGAGACCATGTTTAAAAAATTGGAAGGTTTTTGCAAATAATAAGCTAGGCAACAAAGAATAAGGACTACAGCAGAGGATGAAGAGGAAAGAAATAATCCAAAAACTATTAAGATAAAATGCTGACCGGTTGAGATGTGCTGAGACCATGGCATTGGCTGACCCTCACTAAGACAGGAGAGCCTAGGAGGAGACGCAGATTTAGGGTATAGTTAGAGGATTTCCTGTACTTATTTTAATGGGCTTAGAAACTCTTATGTTGTATCTCTCAGCAGAGAAAGAGGGAATAAGAAACGACCACGTTATTTTATTTTGCTTTTGCTTGCCTGAAAGTTGCAATTTCTCTAATTTCAGAGTAATATGTATATATAATTCAGAAACAGAGCTTTTCTTTTCCCCTGATTGTTTGTCCAGTGGAAAACCCACTTTGGTTTCTTAATGACCAAACATTAGGTGAAAATAATACTTGCACCCAAATGAGAGTTCTCCAGAGATCCTGCTTCCTCCAGATCACCAGTGAACAGAGGCTGTCTAAAGGGAGGGCCTGGGCATTGCGTGGGAGGCGTAGCCTGTGGCTCACTGCTGAGGGGGAGGACTCAGAGGTGGTCACTTGGTAATAAGTGATTATGTTTGGTTGAGACCAGCGTGTGACAATCTGCACGGTGTGTTTTCCTAGCAGTACTTCCTTCATTTCAGGCAAGTAACTTTCCGTAAGAATCTCCAGTATAACTAGAATTAATCAAATTACTCAAGCAGTTCTTTGCTCAGTTTTATAAAGCACGTAGCTATGCACTTTCTGAGTACCTTTGGATACCTTTCATCCTTAATTGCCAAAAAAGAACTTCGTGACCGAGCGACACGTAGACATGTTTGCTGCGTCGTGACTTTGTCCTTTCTCCCGTGGCCAGATCACCACTGGTTACAACCTGGAGGACGACCGCTGTGAGTGTGTCGCTCTGCAGGACTTTCGGGCTGGAGAGCAGGTAGGTCTCACACAGGGTCTTGCAGAATGTGGGCTGGCCACTGGGCGTGGAAGTAGTACTGTGTTGGTAATTTTAAAAAGGTATGTAACTTTGTAAGAAGAATTTGGGATTCATATTTAGGGTTGTTTGTTTTCTGGAACATATCTTGAGACCTAAAGCTGTAATACACATACTGTGCTTCGAATTGTTGTTTGGGTGCACAAAGAAAATGATTTAAGCGCAGTTATTTGCACAATTGACCAAATATTTGTAACACTCTTAACTGAAACTCTGTGTTATGGTACTAAAATCATTTTTTTAATTTCATACACCATATTGCTTTTATTTCTTTTTCTGTTGATTGGAGCTTTCTTTATAAAGAGGCATTATGTTAAATGGGTAGTATTTAAGTGTCTAAACCATAAGGGAGTCAGGAATCTTAAAATCCTGTTGTCTTATACTTTCACTTTAATCTGTGATTTCTTTTTAAATCTAATGATTTGGAACAGGGTTTAAGCCTTTCAGTAATATGCATCTATAAGTACCTGCGTTGTGCCTCTCAGTCTTACACCTGAGCAGATAATACAGAAAAAATTGATAGAGACTACTGACATTCCACTTAAGACAACATGAAAAATATTAGTCTAACAAAGTACTTACTGATCTGGTCTTTCTTCAGAAAAGTTCCCAAACTCTCCTGCTAAGTTTGGAATTAATTGCCACAGAATCTAGAAATAAATTTCTGACAGACATTACTTTAAAAGAAAAGTCTCTCCTGTATTAAAAGGAGAGGAAGAACATGGTGATTTTTAAAGTGGGATCTTAAAGTAATAATAGCCTTGCTGTTCCTTGGAAAACACAGAGGACTGTAAGAGAGGCCCAGGGACCCCGGGGACCTGGGATCCTTTGTGTACTGGTGAAGGCCTCCGTGAGGACTCTCCTTGGTGGTCTCCCCTCTGCCACGTGGTGGTAGAAGTGGGTGCTCAGCCTCACGGCATCTCAGACAGTTTGGGAAGCTGGGAAAATTGCACACCTTCACCTTCGAAACACATGGTACATCAAACAGGTGCGCAGTTACTTTAAGCTGTTTTGTCTCGTTAATGTAAAGTAGCATTAAATATACGAGAACTCATCCTTTGCCCCGCTCTGTATTGAGAATGCATGCTAAGTTTGTTTTATGTCCTTTTATTTTGTCTTTACTGCATCTCAGATTTACATTTTTTATGGCACTCGGTCAAATGCAGAGTTTGTGATCCACAGTGGTTTTTTCTTTGACAATAACTCACACGACAGAGTGAAAATAAAGCTTGGAGTGAGTAAAAGTGACAGGCTCTACGCCATGAAGGCTGAGGTCTTGGCTCGAGCTGGCATCCCCACGTACGTAGAAAAACTTGAAATATTTCCAGCTGCATAGTGTTTACTTGGTGTGTTAATAAAACTTCTCTACAGTAGCTTGTCTTAATCCCTTTAGCCCCGCTACACAGCAGATTTAAACCATAGTGATGCTTGGTGATTTACCAGCGGTTTCAGATAAACAGAACTGTGTCATTGGGAGCATTTGCAGTCAGTTCTAGGGGATATGGCCTGAAATCCTCATTAAGTTAAATAAGTACTTTGGTATCATTAATGTCTTTCACCTTGAAAAGGTTAATGACCTGGATCAATTTGTTTCATTTAATTCTTTGCCACCATTAGTTTCTATAATGAAGTCATGATCCTCAGTGATTTCAAGAATTTCAAGTTAAATTCGTTAAGATTTTTTCGCGTTTGAGGTGTAAAATGATAAAGAAGACAGGAATTATGATTTATTAGTTCTCCAGGGAATGAAGGAACCATTCTTAATGAAAATGGATTATCCAGACCTTTTTTTTATTGAGCTTGTCAATATTTGATTAATGATTAAAGTGTGAACTCAACGTAAATTATTATTAACATTTTTTAAGAACCAGAAATACGTTTAATTCTCTGAACGTGTTGTATGCAACCTAAGATTCCTGCTGTCAGACTGTGAGCAAAGCTGGTGAAGATGGGCCACCAAGGCATGGCCGGCTGCTCCGTCAGCCCGACTTGCATTGCGCAGGGACTGACAGTCGTGGATTCATAGTGCAGAGGAGGAGTCGGAATGACTCACTCCAGCCCAGCTCTCCTTGAGGACGGCTGCACGTGCGGTAGATTTAAGGGCTTCACTTTGGAACAGGTGGGTAACTGCTGCAGGGTGACTGATCTTGCTTCCTGCTTTGTCAGTTCCAGCGTTTTTGCGTTGCATTTTACGGAGCCACCCATCTCCGCCCAGCTTCTGGCTTTTCTCCGCGTCTTCTGCATGACCGAAGGTAAATCACGTCAGGAAAAAAGGGATGTTGACTGTTTTCTTTTTAATTCATGAAAGGGTAAAGCGTGGGGATTCAGATTAAAGATGAAATTGTTTAAAAGTAAAGCACCGTTGGGAAGCATTAAGGTGGCAATACTGAAGAAAGAAGAAATTGATCTGTTTTACCCTGGAAATGTTTTGTTAAATCCTCAGTGTGTTGTCAGTATTCATTTGTAACACACAAGTCATTCTCTACTGCATTAGAAAGAAACTTACAGCATCTTGGATTGTCTAAGTATATAAAAATTCTGTTATTTGTAGGTGGGAGTTTTTGATGTGTTTAAGACTGACAAAGCATAATTCCACTCACAGGACACTAGTCTCTAACTTACTGGAGAAGTTCATGATCAGCTGATGCTGACGTCAAGTCGTCAGCAGTGGCGTATGTGGACCGTAGGACTTGGTTTGCTAACCGATTCTGCATTCTAACTCTGAAATTGCCAGCAAGCGTTTAGTGCCAGGCACCTGTTAGAGTAGATGACATTGCAGACAGAGTCTGTGGAGAGCACAGAACGTTCTTGGCTGCAGAATTTTTTCTGTATTTCAGGCCCAGAAAGAGTTAAATACATGTATTCAGCATCTTTCATATTTGCTTAAGACAAGTCCTTTGGGGTTTCTTATACTGAGACTTGACCTCTTGTGGTTATGTTTTTATTTTTCATCCTGAAATGTACTCCTCCAAATTCCCTGGTCCTAGGTTTCATTTTTAAGTGTGTGTGTGTGTGTGTTGGTGGTGATGATACTGTTATTATGGTAGGGTACCTTAAGTCCTGTGCAGAACAGATTGGGTAGGAATAAGTGAATGAATGAGTGAATGATCGACTGAGGGAACAGACAAGTGAGTCTCCTCCTGGAAGGAAGAGGGCAGTTTGGTCGGAGCAGGCCGTTGTGGCCTGTGGCAGGGTCACTCTGTGCCCTGCTGTCTGTGCCTCCCGATCTTCACGTCTGGATCCGGGGAGCTGTGCTGCGTAAGTCCAGGGCTTGACATCACACGGGAGGCAGAAGAAACTTAGTCCCAGAACACAGAGAGGCAGCCTAAACACCAGCCACGGAAAGCAGAGGAAGTGAGATACCGTAATTGTTCCTTATGAGGAACCGTATTGCTGTAGCTTTACTGTCCTTCAAGTGGGAGCTTTTGGTGATTTTTGTACTTTGGTGATGGTTCATCAATTCAATTTAATGAACACAAGTTAAGGGTTAACTGTGGGGTTTTACCCATATATATGTGTGTGTGTGTATATATTTCTTGATATGTTACATATATTCATATATAGACATACAAAACTGAGTATTACAGTTCATATCCTCAAAGAATTTATAATTAAGAGAGCTGAGGGTGATGATATTCCTAGCATTTGTGGAGCACTCACTGTGTTCCAGGCACGATGCTAAATGTGCTATATACTTAATTTTAATCTTACCAGTATCGAGAGATAAGTATTCCCATTATACTGATGTAGAAAGAGGATAAGTAACTCAGCCAAGGTCACTCAGCTAACAAGTGATGACCCTGACCAAGAACCCAGCTCTTTTAACATAATCCATGGAAGAAATTCCTAGCACTCTAGAGGTTTGGAGGAAACAGCATTTGAATTAGACCCTGGGGCACCATTAAGGTTTGGGTTTGGTGGGGGGAGGAGGAGGAGCAGGAGGAGGGGACAGCTATAAGGACATTCCCTGCAGAGGGAGGAGCTTGAGCAGGAGCCAGGCTGAGGGGCAGGGGCCCTGGGCTCCCGCACACTCTTGGGGTGACCAAACACATGGCTGCGGGGCCTGAATGGGGACGGGCTAACTGAGGCACAGGGAGTCGCCTCGGGGACCTGTTTGCTGGCAGAAAGCAGGGAGGACAGCTGCTCCAGAAGCACTTGGTTCATCTCCCGTGTTCCAGGCAGGTCACGTTGCTACGTTGTCTTACTCCCCTTTTTTTAGGTTTCATTTCTCTAGGAATGTGAAATGAGTCCAGTTTCATGTTATGAAGTAGCAGAGAGAAAGCTCTGCTTCTCCCCGCTCAGCGGAGGGCAGAGCAAAACCTGGGCGGGTTGAGGAAGGAAATAGTAACCTTAGTGTTTGGGGCTTCTGGAAAGGAATTTGCAACCACTGAGGAAGATTTTATTTAAAAAAAAAATCTTCACTGCTTTATACAAAGAATATAAAATGAAGAATCAAAAATCTAACCTGAATTTTATCATGATCTTTACTAACAGTTAGATACATACAACTTAATAAACTTCTTTTTTGCACATTAGATAACTTCTGTTTCCTTAAAAAAGAAAAACTGCTTGAATCCTTTTAAGTCTGTTGGTTCTCCTTAGTTTCTCATTAGCCATAGGAAGACAATTTGTCATGTCAAGACGGTTGATGTGTTCTTTGAATTACTCTAATACTGATAAAAGTTTGGTTTGCTGGCAGCAGAAGTTCTTCAATTTGAATTGTAAATAGTGACAGCTGTGGGGCATTTTGCTCTGAAAGAGATACTGTCTCATAATGATATAAGAAGCGTGGGTATATTTCTTGAGCATGAATAGGACCGACGTGTTTTGGTCTTCTGGAGATAATGTGAGATAAAATGGGAGGTAAAGTGCTCAGATAAGTTGCTTGGATTCTTTCCTCTTAAATATATTTGACGGTAATTGAGATGTTCACTTTGTGTTTATTTGTAATTCCTATTTAAATTTCTGACCAGTGAAAGATATGCTCATATTTTTCATTACCTAAGGTTTTTATAGTCCATTTTCTTGTTTCAGTCTGTGGCTTCCTTGTTGTAAGATGAGATAAATAACTTTGCAGGTCACCTGCTGGAGTAAGCGCGGATCAGGTTTAAGTGTAGAAGGGTCACTCGGTGGTGACTGCTGTTTGTTTTCACTGTTTATGTTGTTCAGCTGGATGTCTTTTTGACCCAGTTGGCATGACTGAGCTCAGGGCTAGTGAAAAAGGTATTATCAAAGCAAGGGTTACGTGGCCACATAGATCGTCTTTAAACAAAAATCTTGTAAAACTGTCTAGAGGCTCTCGGTGTCCCTCATAAAAACAGTGAAAAATGGAGTGCCATGCCAAGGCTTAACCTAGACTCCAGATAAAGAAGACCTCACCTCTTTTCCTCCCCTGAAACTTAGCTCTGTCCCCACCTTGGAGAGTCCAGAGATGGCCTGGCTGATTGATCAGGGAGGGCTTTTAACCGGGGGAAAATGACACTGTTGGGACAGATATTTCCTAAGGTGGATTGCTTGTTAGAGTGAGAAGTAGCACTGTGTTTTCCTCCTAACAGATTGCTGTTTGTGTTTTTTGTAGAAGAACTGAAAGAACATTTGCTAGGAGACAATGCTATTGATAGAATCTTCACCTTGGGCAACTCCGAATTTCCTGTTAGCTGGGACAATGAGGTCAAACTTTGGACATTTCTTGAAGATAGAGCCTCGCTCCTTTTGAAAACATACAAAACAACTATTGAGGTAATTAGATTGAATAAATGAGGATTTGCGCTTTGTTGTGTTTTTAAAGATGTTTAAAAAAATAGATTTCTTCTTAAATGTAAATTATTGTAATTTTTAGCAAAATAAATTATATATTTGGCATTTTTCATTTAACATATTACTATTTTTCTGTTTAACATATTTATGCTTAACCAAAAATATCATATTTAGGCATTGTTCATTAGAAGATACACTTTTTAAATTATTTAATATCTTTTTATAATTTCTCATTTATGTGATTCCACAAACAGAAGTTTTCATTTGTGCTTTTAAAGTTCACCATGGAGCCACTGACTTCAAATATGTCTGTCTCGGCCGTCCGTTGGTACGATTCGCCCCACTGCTGCCCTGTGGGCTACAGCAGTGCACGGGACGGAGGACGGCCTGAAAAATAAATAAAGTTCTCTGTCAGACGTGGTAACCCTGACTCGGGCCCTTCTCTTGTTTTATAACAGTTTTATTGAGGTATAATTTACATACAATAAAATTCACACTTCTGAATTGTATGTTCTATGTATCTAGTCATGCAGCCGCCTGCCCAGGCAAGTGATAGAACCCTCCATCACCCCAAAAAGTTCCCTCGTGCCCTCATCCCCGGCCACAGCTGACCTGCCTTCTATCTCTACAGTTTCGTTGATTTTGACTTCTTGTAATTAATTTTGCCCTTTTTTGTTTTCCAGGAAGATAAATCCGTCTTGAAAAACCACGACCTTTCTGTTCGTGCAACGATGGCCATCAAATTGCGCTTAGGAGAGAAGGAGATTCTGGAGAGAGCAGTGAAAAGTGCCGCTGTGAACCGGGAGTACTTCCGCAAGCAGACGGAGGACAAGGCCCCGCTTCCCAGATACGAAGAGAGCAACCTTGGGCTGCTGGAGAGCAGCGTGGGGGACTCGAGGCTCCCCCTGGTCTTGAGAAGCCTTGAGGAGGAGGCTGGAGTGCAGGAGGCCTTGAACATCAAAGAGGCCGTCAGCAAAGCCAAGGCTACAGACAGCGGGCTGGTAAACGGTGAGAACTCTATCCCCAACGGGACCAGTTCCGAAAATGAGAATTTAAATCGAGAGGAAAGTAAAAGAGCGATTGAAGACGCCAAAGGATCTTCTTCAGACAGCACTGATGAAGCTAAAAAGTAGCTCTGAGATGAAGCTCGAGCTGGTGGGAAATTCAGTTTAGCAAAAGTTTATGGACGGTCCATTTACATCGCTGTGTTTCCTTGTTAACGTTTCTCTTTCTGCACAGAGGAAAATATGTTTTTGCTGCTTTATATAAAAATGATTTTTTTAAGTTATTTAAAAAAACTAGCTTCCCATTTTGATTAAGATTGCCATCTTACTTTCAGGGAAAACAAACTAGTTAACAGACAACAACGAGGGGGGAAGAGGTGCCTGTGGAAGATTCTGCAGCCCCGTTGTGGGCAAATGTGTTTTCTTCCTGGGGAAGAATTCAGTTCCTCCATCAGCTGTGCTTTTGTGGGCCTGTCATCTTGACAGCCAGAATTAAGGCCTGCTCTGCCTCCTGCCAACACGAGTTGCTGGCGGGACTCTGGGTATTCAGCTCGAAGGTGGAGAAGCTGCACAGCAGAAAACAGGATGGAAGTTGGGAAGCTAGAGTCTGGGCAAAATCTTTGGTTTTTCTCCTTAAAAAAAAAAACACCCCAGTACCAAAAGAAAAGGTAGGGTGGCAACCTTATTTTTAATAGTTTTAAATGTTGATGATAATCCTAATTACATAAATATATATATATGCACACATATATATCTAGTGATTTCTAAAGATTTGTTTACTTTTTGTGTTTTGTTTTACTGTATTAAAAACTTGTCCTTTCTCCTTGAATCAAAGTAGGACATGCATCATCCTCCTAATTTTAAATGTTGGCTCTGATTTTAAAGTGGTGCATTTGATTTCCAGCGTTGGTAATGGAGAGTTTGCAAACACAGCGGCCCACAGCCTTACACGGTGGTGTTCAAAGTGAGGCAGCTCCCCAGCTTTTCTGGTTTTCACACCAAGCTAGAGATTTTCAAAGCTACACTTTTGAGTAAAAACCCTCATTAAAAGGAAAACATGATTAATATTTTCGTCTATTACTTTTTTTTGGAGTGAGACAGGCCCTTTGAGTTGAGCTTTTATGCAAACCATCATCCTTATTCCCCAAGTGTTGTCTGAATCCTGACTTGTGCTGTGGGCTCTGCTCACCTGGGTGCACAGAGAGGAACGAGAAAGCGGGCTGAGAAAGCCAGCCGCCGGGCCGACAGGCCTGCCGTGGGGCCCCTCCCCCACCTGCCCACGGAGGCGGCAGGAACACGGGAAAAGGAGTGCTTAGCTTTTAGGGGAAGTAAAAGGTTGGGACAGTTTCCTGAGGTTGGAGCAGGAACTGTCTCCAGAAAGCCACCAGTTTTCAGGTTAATGATTGCTAGTCTTCCTTAATTACAAATTTTCACATTGTCTCTGATATCCTAACTATTAAGTACACTGCTTCTTTTGAAAGTGCTATGTAACTATTCACCCAACCGGCTTGATAAACACTGCCGCAGTATAGGTAGCCTGAAGGATGCTCTTGGAGTTTCTCCTTGGAGAAGATGCAGCTCTGCGGATAGATTGCCTGATTCTCTCCTGATAGTTCAGATGGATAACTCTTGAAGACACTGCCTTGAATTGCTCAGCAGGTTAGGTTTGCCTGCTACACTGGACACTAGTGGCAGCTTCATCACTGTGGGAGTTTGGGAATGTTTGTTGGTGTTGACGCCTGTGGCTTTCCTAGGCCGGTGTGTACACAGTTTGAACTTACGGATAAGAGGAAGCGTGTGATTGCCAACTCTCATGTCAGCCTTACACCTGAGATGCTTTGCTACAAATATTAGACAGCCCGCGAAGCTTACCCATTAATTTCCAAAAGGCAGAAGTGCTGTGGCACTCAAGGAGTTTTCCACTCCAGCACAGGAGCCCAAGAGATTAGAACCCTCATGGCCATTTTGCCTGCAGCTACATTTTCTCATTGGATGAAAAGTTTTAAGCCTAATATTAAAAATGTCCTTTTTTAAAAAAAACACGTACCCAGCTAAAATGTAAAATAGCATCAGGAGACAGAATAGTTTTCAAAATGTTTCTTGGAAAAGGTTCAGATTCCAACACAGCTGGAGGAGGCCAGACCGGACGGACAGGGTCCCCAGCTCCAGCCCTGGCGTCACCTGTAACGGGTGTCGTCAAGTCCGCTCCTGGGACCTGTTTCTCCATTACTTGTAAGATGAAAAAATGGCACTAAATTATCAAAGGTACTTTCTTAAAAATTCAGAGACCATTTTTTCCTGTCAATTAGTTCATTGACAGTTTATTTGTAAAGTTATGTAAGTTATGCTTCCAGCTGAGAGCACCTTCTGCGTTTGTGACATAGGAGGGTGCTCAGGAGAACAGAACCGTTCCATGTCCGAAGACAGTATCTGCTGAGCGGCATTGCTGGCCTGAGCTGGGTTGAATGGCCCTAAAACGACTCCCGAAGGCTGGCGGAACCGCCGCACGCGTCAGGCCCCCTCTCCGCCCTGTCCCGGGTCGGCAGCTACAGAGCTGCCTGCCAAACACTTGGAGCTACAACATAAGCATTTGAAAATTGCGGGAAAGTGATTGAATTGGCATTGAAGAACCCTCATTGCCATCTGTCATGAAAGTAGACCTTTCTCTCAAATCGTTTGAAAGTTTACTTTCTTCTTAATGCTTTTGGATAAGAAGCTGCCCAGGCTGGTCATTGGGAAAATGCCAGGCTCCCGCTTCTGTTTCGTTAGCTCTGTGTGTTATTTGTGTAAACAGTTAGCAATTAGATTGCACCAGCCTAGAAAAAACACCCAGTTTTTCACGAAAACTGGCAATTGATAGGTGGTTTTCCCCCAATAGTTTCTAGAATAGGCTCACTAAAAGATGTATTTAATTTTTTTTAAGAGATGGGGTGAGACATTAAAAATATTCCCAGGTTCCCAATTTACAAGGTGATGCTAAATTAAACCTCCACTTAAAAATAAGGGAATTAATTTTCTGTAAATCATTAATTTTTTTTGATGGTAAATATGTACATGTTGGAATGAAAGAATAAAAAAGCTAATCCGAAGGAAGTACCTGTGATTTCAGCTCAGAGCTTGAGTGTCACTGACTGTGAAGACTCAGTGATGGCTGGTTGAGGGGCGGGTTTCAGAGCCCAGGTCTTAGTGTCATTGTGACCAGCCATGGCTATGGTGAGAAGCTTTTCATGTGTGTCTTGTGTGGTGTTCCTCTTGTGACTCATCTCACAGAATGAGTGTGTTGTATAGGGTGTAGCTGATGACCCAAGAATTTGGCTCACTTTTATTTAAATGTCAATTTGAGGTGGGTATAGAGTAGAATCCAATAACCTCATTAAGGGTCACCCTATTATTTTAATCAGCAGCACCTTATATAATGTATTCCTAAAATTCTGTGTGTAAATTGAATTTGAGTAACTCAAACTGTATTTAAATGCGCTGACAAATTTGTTATTTAAATGAAGCTGAGGCGCTGGTCCTGGTGAGCTTGGACTGGAGAGAGGAAGCCTTTGGCAGGGACACGATCTTCCTGTCTTCACGTATTTCAAGACCTGTCACATGAAGGCGGCTCGGACTTCTCTCTGCAGAAGGCACTGCCACCGCCAGCTGGGGGAGGCAGTTTTAGCCGCGAGAGGGAGCTCTCTCCGAGATGGCCATGAGAGGGCTCAGGCTCGCTGTCCTGGATGTGGACAGGCCACCGACCATCAGACTGTCAGGGAGGCATAGCTGGGACGCAAGTGCTGCACCCCACAGACCTGGTTCCGAGCAGCCTGCTTCTCTCCCAGACGTGGGACCCTGGCCGTTCGTTGGATGCTTTTGTAGCCTCCTCCAGGGCATCGTGTGCTCATTATTACTATTTCCTAAGTCCAAGCCACTCGGGGTGGCAGAAAATGTTTGTGGGACTGGAGTTAGCAAGATTATCCCTGCCCTGCCCGGAAGCAGCGGGCACCATCTGCTTGCTGATCCAGGAACTTCAGCCCTGGACTTAACAGTGGTGTTCTTGGTGCAACGCTAGGTTCTGTGGGCAATTCAGAGACTCGTAAGAAACCCTGCCATCACAGTGCCAATGCAGACTGTTGAACCCTAACTGGCAGCGTACGCCGTGGTGCCCAAGGGAATCGTGGACACGTGCTTTGGCCCTCAAGGGAAAAGCAGCACCGGAGGCCACAGAATGAGGCTGGGCTTAGGGGCTCTGTTTGTGAGCATGTGGAGATGGGGCCAGCCCTGGAGGGCAGCGAGGAGGCCTGGGCGTGCCAGATGTTTGCAGGGGCTGCTGAGAAGGCCAGACCCCCAAGACGAATCCCGCCAGGAGTGATTCCTGAGTGCCTTGCTGGTGCCCCGGTGCCTGAGAGGAGAGTGCACCTGCAGTTGCACAGACCTGGTAACGGGGAAACTTCAGGAGGGAAAAATGGAGAGATCGCCAGCTCCCTTCAACACAAATGCCACCCTTGGTAGATTCCTTAGAAACAAGGTGAAACGTGCCGAGACACCTGTGTTCCTGCACTCCCTCACACAGTTTGTGGAGTCGGGAACTTTGACTGTCACACTGGTGTCACCTCCACCTCCTGGTCTCTATTTAACAGCCTCGTAGGACGTTCTCACTTCTTGGGGCCACTTTCCTTGGCCCGGACTCGAGCACATCCGTGTGCCTGTGTGTCCATACACGTATTTTATATATAAACATGTACATATAAACACATGTGGGTGGATACATACATTCGTGTGTGTCTGTAAAACTTTCCCAAACTCATATCCTTCCACTTCAGGCAACAGAGAAGCTGCCGGCCATGGTTTAGACAAAACTTTACAACAAAACGAGCGTGTCCGTTCCGGTGTGGGTGGCCTTATCGGCTGTTTGAATTCCTCGGGCCTCATGTGGCACCCGGCGTGCGATGAGGGCCCCGCAGGACCCCTTGAGCGGTGGACGGGACGCTCACAGCAGACTGCGAGGCCCCATCTCTGAGGAAGCTCCGGGTTGGCCCTGATACCTCACCCCTTTACCGCATCTCCACCCCAGCCCCTTCTCCTTGCCCTCCTGTTTCTCCTCGGGAGTGTTCTGGTAGGAAAGGATCAAGTTGTGGCTTGAACCTCAAACGTCCTTTTCCATCTTAACCAGGTTATGGGAGAGCTACTTTCAGGATCGCAAGGTCGGCGAGGGGCTTCCCCACGCCCGTTTGTAGCCCTTTGCAGCCCGCTGCCCCGTTCTGCAGGGTGTGCCAGGAGCCTGTCCCCATGCTCTCGCCACCTTTCACTCGCACGGCACTCGCTCTTCGGAGAAGGAACTGAACAAGTTCTCAGTCCAGCATCAATGGCTGGTAAGACTGAGAGATCCTTCAGGAGTATTTGCACGTCAGCCCGTGCAAGACGCTCGCCCAGAGAAGAAACTGTTCATCCGAAACACCTGGGCCACATGGGCTTTGAAATCAGCAGGCCTTCTCTACCACTGTCAGCGACCCAGAGCACGTCTCTTGATGCAGAGACTTGGTTTTCTTATCTGCAAAATGGAACAGCCCTACGAGCTTGCCGTGATAATACATGGAAATCTAGCACAGTGCCGAGAACGTAGCAGGGCTTCAGTGGCTGGTTGGCACCGTGATTGGGGTGCGATTGCCAGCAGTAAGCCCAAGAACTGAACTCACGGCAGGCGAGAAGCGTATCCTGATGGCGGAAGCTCTGCGGATGGCGCAGCACTCCCGTCAGCCCTGTGGTTCAGTATATGGGCCTCAGTTCAGTACACCCCTGTCACATCCTCCAACTCTACACACTGGGCACGTATCTTGAAAATAGTTTACTTATTTTATACATACATATATATTTTTAAGTATGACCGTCAGTCTAATATGCACCTCAATTTCCGGCTTTAAGTTTTCAGGTAAATCTTACAACTCAAAACAAGCCCTCCCCCAAATGCAGGTGCAGGTGATAACTGATTGAGCAGCCAGTGATGGAAGTTAGGATCGGGTACCAGCTCAACCAGCCTGATTTTGGAAATAATACTCTAGCACCAGAACATGTCAAATGAATCCTGAAATGCGTCTGGGGAGACAGTTACTGCTTTTTCCTACAGAAATTAAAAGAAGAGGGTTGTATTATTTTGGTCATTGGCAATTGTCAAAATCACAGGCTTTGGGCTGATGGTATCTGATGATGTAAGTGTTGATACCATTAAGACTGCAGTATGATTATAGTCAGGAAATTCAGTTGTAACACTCCTGAGATTTTAAAAGGACCAGAATGAGTGTTTTTGAGAAGTTGTATCAGGAAAAAAGGAAAATGGAATCTTATTCCTGCTCTGCTCTTCCGTGCTGAGTATCAGCCTAGATCAAATTAAGGGCACGTTAATAACCTCCTTGCCTTCTCACTCCCTCCTCCTCTGGAAAAGAGGCGCTACAGTAGAAACCCTGACACAACTGTACCAGCACGGCTCTTTGACAAAGGTGGTGTTTTACATAAAAGCCTCTCACGATGTTATTTTTGCAAGACTTGGGCTCTGAGTGGATACTGCGTGGAGCGCAGTCTGGTTTTGTGCGTTTCTGCCACATACCGAGATGCTGTGGGAGCTGGTGACTCATGCGCCACCAACATTAACAAAAGCTACCGACTGGGAACAGAGTGTTTAGGGGAAGGGTTCTGGCTACTTTGCATAAGTTAAGCAGGATGAGTACTCAATGCGCCAAATGCCAAGTAACTCTTGGCTTTCAGCTTTCACTTTGCAGTGACAGAAGAGGCCGGCTCCTTCCTCAGGTACTCACTTAACGCCGACTGACCTGGAGTTGGCCGGGCGGGGGGCAGGGGGTGACAAGGGCACCCAGAGGACACTTGCTTCCCACCACAGGTCAGGTACAGCAGCGCGCCAGGTCCAGAACTCCAGAGACGTCGGACTCTCAAGGCCCAAGTTCTTCCCCACAGGCGCCGCCAAGCAGGCGCTGGCTGCTGCTAGCTCCTGCCCACACCCAGGTGGTCGAGGCAGATGGCAGGAGCCCTGTTTCACAGTGACACATGTAGGTCCAGTCACTGCGTTGGGCCAGTGGGAAAGTGAGACGCAGATGTCCACACGGTCTCATCCGTGTTTTCTTCCCTAATACGCCTTGAATCGGCGACACCCACGGATTCACTCGGCAGCTATCGGGACGTCTGACACGTGCTGGGCGCTTGGCTAGGTCCGGGGCTGCAGACCGTGAATGACGTGGGGTGCTTGTCGACAGGGAGCTGATGGGGCAACAGGACTGCCACCCAGCCCATCCCCAGAGACCAGAGGGCTTCCGAGGGGAAGCTGTGCCTGAGCTGTATGTCCCATTTTTATTTCTTGATGAAAAATAGGCTGGACAGGGCTTTTCACCCCACCATATGCAAAATGATAGATTACTTGTTTGTTTTCTCTTAGTCTAATGTCTACTTTTTGTCCCCACAGAGGTTCATTTCTATTACTACCGAACAATAGAGAATTTAAGTCTTTGGGGTCCCCCCCATTTAAGTGTTTTGGAAGCGTGCCTCTGGAAACTAGGATCATCTTCATGTTTTTAGATATTACATTTCCAGATTTTCTGACATCCTGGGATCTCCCAAATGAGCAGTACAATTAGAAGAGGGGACCTGGGCATCATAGCTTTGGGGTGACCGGATAAGTGACAGTGAAGTCTCTGTGTCCTTTGCTAAACCTGAAGCCAGTTATGAGACTGGTCTGGGGACTAGTTGAGTATCCCCGTACTGGTTTGCAGACATTCTTCCATTCCCAAAATGATGACATTTAGAGACAACCTCTTACTGCCATTTGTGGGTCAGTTGATTGCCACCAGTCACAGGGAAAATCACACCAGCCACTCCTACTCCAGTATATTTTAAATGGACAATAAACAAGGAAATTAGAAACTCCATGTTCTTTGATGGACCATATCTGAGCATAGAATCTTGTCTTCTGTTTCCATTTCATTCCTGTGACAAGTTTTGTTGTTTCCTGCCCAAGCTGCCTGTGGCTAAAGCAGCTAGGGTCTCTGTCACCCGTCCATGAGCATTTGAATGTCTAGAAATCTGAATGCACAAATACACCTCCCTGAAACAAATATGAAATGACTCTGGTAGGCATCAAATGATTCTCCAGGCTATCTCGAAGGAAGCCAGGATTTCCAGCAGCAATTAAATTGCATGATTGGATACAGGGAAAATTTTATAATTGCTCACAGGTAGCAATTTATTAGGATAGATGTTTCTTATGACATGTGTCAAAAAGGTCAAAGTTTATACTTCCTTGGACATTAACCTAATCTTTGAAACTCTAAAAGTTACACTTTTTGGTCATTAATTTTTTTTTACAAGTAGAGATTTTGACAATTAACCCAGTTAATAAAGGTCAAATTTCAATTTTTTCCAATTTCTGGAGCATTTAACTTATTCCTTTTTGAAAATGGGAAGATAGAGGATGATAAATAGTTATTAAATGAGTACAAGGATGTAGTTCTGCTGTCAGGGTGATGATTATAAAACAGCTGATACTGGAAGAATAGAATGGCTGTGTATCTGATGGGAAGGAAAGTAGATTACAAGCCGAGGAAATAGAAAAATTAAGCCCAAATAATGTGTGCAGTTAGTAGGATAATGTGAGTATATGCGCTTGTTAAACCATCTCAGGATTCTAGTCATTCAATTATGTAGACTTCAGGCTTCAACTGTTGAATCTGCACATTTTAAAATAAGTAATTTCTGCAAACTTGCAACAAAGTACAACTTGGGCTAAGAACCAGTTGTCACCCACCAGGCTGCATCCCTCAGATGAATCCACAGATGGGGACAAACGGAATGAACAATGTGACTAGGGGCCAAGGGCAGGGGAGCCCGGGGCTGCCCTTCCCCCACACCACGAACCAGAGCCCCAGCCTGGACCAGGGCAGGTGTGTGGGTTAGGAGGGGGTTTTAGAATCTGCCACGGCATGGGGAACAGCAGAGAAGGTCCACAGAGCCCTCTTCTTCCACCCCGGCAAGGTAAACCGAATCTTTCTTTCCACGCTTGTCAAAACCAAAAGAGCCACATGCCCTCCCTTTAGCCCCAGAGCCCCCTCTGGAACAATCCAAGTACCCTTGCTCTGTTTGCGCCCCCTGGTGGCTGTGCCTCCTGGACCGACAGCCGGCCAGGATGTTGCCCAGTGAGATCTAAGTTGAGGCCCAGCCAGAAACAGGCAAGGGGTGGCTTTTTGTTTGCATTTGGTGCATTTGGAATTTCATGCTGCTGTTCTGTTGTAAAAACCAGATTTACACTGTGTCTATTTGTCCAGCGGGTACCCAGGAGGGACAGGAGCCAGCACCTGCCTCTTCTGCCCCCGGGGCAGCCCTGCTTCTCTGTGCTTAGACTCCAAGGGGAGGCCCTGGCTGCCGCTGCACGGTGTAGCGCCCTCCCCGTGCCGATTTCACTTTGCAGGTGACGTTCCAGGTTCTGTTTGTCATGAGGGCCGTGTCCAACCCAGCTCTGTGTATGCACTGTTCCTTTTACATAGCAGGTGCCCAGAAAATTCTGAAGAAAAAAGTCCAAGCCATTTAGCTCAGCAGGAGGCCTTGAGACTGTTTGTGAACCAAAAAAATCATCTATTTGGAACATTGTGAGAATGGCGACTTTGAGTGCAAGGCTTTCTTCCCGACAGTTGCATCACCGTCATGCCTACGAACACATGTGGATGGGTGCCTCGGCGGGAGGAAGCGCAGGGTGGTTACGTGCTTTTGAGAAGGATTTATCACTTCACCAAAGATTGGTAGTCAGGTGACAGAAGTGAAGTCTCTATCTTTGTCTCCCTCCTCTTCCCTCTGGCTCCAGTCGCCCCCCCCATCTCCACCCATTCTCTGTGACTCCGCTTCTCTCCCTCTCCTCAGTGTTCCTCAGTGCACTGCTTCCGAGGTGTTACTGTATCTACAGTTTGCTCCGTACCTACAGGGGCCAGGCTCCCCCAGATGGATGGGGCTGGTGTGGGCAGATCAGAGGGGTGAGTGCCCAGGGTCACCCGGAGGAGGAGGCGTGGGAGCCCAGCCCCAGCAGACAGGGTTTCCCAGTGGACAGGGAGGTGGGCTGGTGCCTGGCTCTTCTGGGGCTGGGCTGGAGAAGAGAAGGACCCCCTTCGAAGGGAACAAGCCCATTGCGGAGTCTCCCACACCAGGCAGAAGAAGCTTGGCTTTTCCCTTCTAGGTAGTGGCTCTTTGAATTTCGGTGAGATCCCTGTGGGGTGCAGTGCACTGGGGACGCTATGCTGGAGGTGGGGAAGTGCTCAGGTGTCTCGGGAGGTGGGGAGGCCTGGCCTCCGACAGCCCAAGGAGGAAGGGCAGATCTGAGAGGTGTGGGTGGGAGGGGGAGATCCCAGTGATGATGGCAGGGGCCCAGGACCACCCAGACTACAGCTTGGGGGTGGAGGTGCCATGCTCCAAAACGGCTCGAGGACAGGGATGGGCAGCAGGTTTCCCGGGGAAGAAATAAGCTCACCAGCCCGCTCCCGAGAAGCCAGCAGACTGCAGTGACATCAAGTGTGGACGATGGGTTTGTGCCAACTCTTCCTCCACTGCCTCTTTGATCTTTGCAGGGTTATTTAATTGGCCTTCGTTTTTCCGGCTGTAAAGTGGGAGTGCAGGGAAGGAATGTGGGCAAGGACCAGGACCCTTCCCTCTCTCCACCCTCCCTCCCTCGTGGGAGGGTGTGGGACCCGGGGACAGTCCCTCCTCACCATGAAACAAATCCACGTCTTCACAAAGCATGGTGTTTAGCTAAAGTTTGGCAAACCTGCCCAAATTTAATTAGTCCACCCGTGTGAGTAGATCCCTTTGTAATTCATTTCAGCTCCACAGTGCACTGGCCCCCTCAGGTTCCTGGCAGAGCCCGCCACATGCCCTGCTTGATCCTTCACCCCCTGGGGTCTGTGTTAGAGAACTGCATCCAAGCGAAAGAGGAGGCTTTCTGGCCATCCCTCAAAACCCAGAGGCAGTAAAGGATGGATAAATTTGACTACACAATTTGTTTTCATTGCATGACAGAAAAACCCCCAAACCCACCATAAACAAAGTCAAAGACTTTGTTGCCCAATGAACTGGGAGAAAATATTTCATCTACCACAGAGAAAGGACAAATATCTCTATTATATAAAGAACTCTTAACTGAGGGACAAAGGACCAAAAACTTGAAAGAAAAATGGGAAAAAAACATGAACAGACAATTCACACCCAAAAAAATCCTCAAACAAGAAAAAATGCCCCAATTCACCCATCATTGAGAAGTGCAATTTAAAGCAACACTAAAATGCCATTTCTCACCTATCGGGTGAAATCAGCCGAAATTTAACTATGACCACACATCCTGTTGGCAAAGCTGCGGGGAACAGACAGCTTCCCGCACTCCTGGCGGAGGTGCAAATTCGTGCAGCCCTTTGAAGGGGATTTGGCGACATCAGACACTGCCGTTTGCACTTACCTGTCAACGCACCAACCGTACCTGTAGCAATGTATCCTAAAGATATACCTGCAACAAAAATAGGTATACACAGGTTATTTGTTACAACGTTGTAACTGCAAAATATTGGGAACCACTCGCAAGTTCACAAATAGGAGAGGGGCTGAATAAATGGTGGTACCTAAACACAGTGGAGTACTATGCAGCTGTGAAAAAGAACAAGGAAGATCTTTATGAACTGAGGTGGGGTGATTTCCAGGGTGCGCTGTTAAGGGGACAAAAGCTAAGCACAAAAGAATTTCTGTAAGATGTTACCTTTCACCTGAGAAAGGAGATATAAAGAAATACACATGGATCTGCTCATTTCTGCAAAAGAAATGTAGGAAGGACAAAACAGACGCTAAACAGGTTAGTTGCAGGGAGCAGGCGGCGGGGAGCAGAACATGGGGGCAGGGCTGAGGAGGGAGGGGCGTAGCTCTGAGTGTACCTTTGGTGTAGCTCTGACTCTTAACCTTTGCAGTGTCTCCCAGGCCCTTCACAAGTACTCCCAAATAAATAAGATACAGCAGCATATGGGGAGAGCCCAAAAGGGCACAAAATCCCCAGCAGTGGACCAGGCCGTGGTGCAGATGAGTAACGTAACCGCTGGAGGGGCAGGAAGGAGAGAACCGACCTAGGCAGCCTGGGAAAGCACCGTCTCCACTGGATTCTGTCAGGCTAAAGGCAGAAAGATGGCACTTAGGTGCCGTCATCTGGTCAAGGAACGTGTTTCGCACGGGGGCGTGGGTCGCAGTTCTGAAACCACCCTATACGTCCACTAGAGTTGAACAGAATGTCATTACATTGTAGATAAGCGCTGGCTTCTTACTGTTGGAGAAAGAAGTTTCAAACAAGGAAAAGGGGGATGTACGGAAACTCTGCCCTGTTGCCACAGCTTTTCTGTAAGTGTGAAATTAGTCGGAAACAAAGTAACACAGAACGCTGCATTCCGGCTAAGCCAGCCCCAGGCCTGTGCATGGGGTCCCAGCCGTCCCCTTAGGATGGGGTGGTCTGCACCAGAGCCCTGGGGAAGCTCCAAGGATGGCACCCCAGGGCCGGTGGCTGCATTCTGGGGACCACAGGGAAGTCAGCTGCGAGGCTGCACAGTGAGCTTTTAAATTTCTTTTTTAAAAGTACAGCAAGAACCGCAGACAAATCTGTAGCTGCACATAAGGGTCCAAGTGTTGCTTTTTTGTTTTTCAAATGAAATACTGAGAGGCTGGTAGACCACACAAAGGAAAGAGGACAGGGATTTCAGGCAACTTGCAAAACTCAGCCAATAGCAACACAGGCTGGTGCTCCATCTCCAGGGGAAGGGGAGTGACGTGTGCCGGGCGCTTCTCTGGGTGGCGGCTTCGCAGGTGCCGGCCCCGGCTCCAGCCAGGCTAAGGGGCGGGGGGCCGCATTGTCCCAGCCCTGCCTCCCCCAGGCCTGAAGTGCCTGGAGTGCCCTCCTGCCACCATCTGCCTCCTGGCCTCCTCTGACCGCCCGGTGACCCTCCCCACACCGTGGGCCTGAGCCCGGCCTCGTGTGTGCCCCACTGTCCCCGTAACCTTGGCCCTGCACAGGTGCTGGTTAATAGAGCCCCTGCAAGGCTGCCCTTGGTGCCTGGCAGAGATGGGAGGAAGAAAGAATGGGACAAATTTCCAAGGTCTGTCCTTCTTATCGGGTATTTACCACGTGCCAAGCTCCCCTGGAGGAGGCTGTCGCTATGTGTGTTTGGCAGATGGAGGACACTGAGGCCCGGCGAGGCCAGCGTGTGAGTGTGCGTGCACATGCAAACGTGTGTGTGCATGAGTGCGTGTGTGAGCGTGTGTGTGTGAATGTGTGCCCGTGAGAGTGCAGATGAGGCACGTGTGAGAGCACGTGTGTAACTGTGTGTCAGGATGTGTGCACACGCACACGTGTGCCGTGTGGATGTGTGACCGGACCCCGCAGGCCGGCTGCAGAGCTCTGCCCTCATCCCTGCACCCCTGGCTCCCACAGCCACCCTGCAAGGTGAGACTCGCACCTTTTTCTAGAGAAGGAACTGGCCCCAGAGAGGCTTGTGACCCACCAAGAGGACAGAGACAAAAAGAGGCCACGTGGGGCTTTCCACCCTGCAGCCTGCCCTCCACCCACGCAGCTGATTGGCCTCTGGTGGCTTAGGAGTGGCCCTTCTGACCTTAAATTGAAGTGACCAAGAAGCAAGTTGCAATGAGCCCGGGGTGAAGAATTCCACTGTTGGAATTCCCTCCAGGGTGTGGCTCAGACGCGTCACTCCACCCCTGCCTCTCCTGTGGGCCTTAGTGGGTCTCGAACAATTTGCTTGTACATCTGCCCCAGCACCAAACGGTGAGATGTTCACATACTAAGCCCTGGGTCGTGCCGCAGCGCTCTGCCCTGGGGGATGCTCATTCCCCCAGGGAGACTGAACGTGACGGATGACCAGCACACACCCGCCGCACTCTGCTAGGGCCTCGCGCATCTCACTGAATCCTCGCGACTTGAGCACGTCTTATTTCTCCACCAAATCGCAAGGATCCCCCCACCCCATGCCCTTCCAGGACAAGGCTAGGTTTCTATGACCAGGAAGAATGCAAAATCTATTACGCTCATTTTCTAGAGGAGGAAAACGGAGGCCCACAGAAGAAAAACTCATTCCCTCCCATTTGCGCAGGCTTTTGTGAGGTTCAAGGGCTTTCTTATCCACAGGTGACTCGAGCGCACCCCAGGAAAGCCCTGGGTCGTGGACTGGACGTGGAGGGTCAGCCTATTAGGGGTGAGCGGTAACCTGGTCACTCTGCCAGGACCAGATTCAGCTGAGACTCGAAGGAACCCGGCCTCGCGGCTCTGGTCCGCATCCTCTCTCCCACACTCTCCCAGCGCGATGAATTCCACATCTGGAATCCCCTCCAGCACCGTGTAGAAAAGTCTACTTCGAGGATGCAGCTGCTCACCTCTCTTCTCTCTGATTAAAAACAAACTATTTTTCACCACCCACATGCTGCACACAACTCTATTAAAATACTCCCTTCCTTGACTGTATTCTATTATGTGGTATTACTTTTCCGCCATCTATTTATCTTGCAAAAAGAAGTCGTAATTCTAAAGAAGCTTACTCTCTATTACAGAAAAGGGGCTCAGCATTTATTAGTCTGAGTGAGTCCGTGTGACTGAAATTTATGGTGTGCCCAGGAAGCTCGGGGCCAGTGGAGGAACCGCAGACAACAGGAGGAACAAGCAACTCAGAAAAAGAGGCAGAACCACGGAGTGCGTCAAATTGGGCATAAACTGGGCCTTTTTTGGCTTTGGGTAAGCAGCGCAGCTCGGCGGGGAGAGCCCACGTCACACTCTCACACCCTCGGCGACCTCCAGGCCCCAAGGCAATCCCATCGGATCTTCAGCTGGGCCGGAATGGGCAGCGTGTGCAGCTTGGTCCATTTTGCAGATTAGAAAACTGAGGCTCGGGCAGACAAAGCAGGTGGGAACTCAGGACTCCTGGCTCCAGCGTGTCCCGTTTTGCCCCGAGGCAGGCTCTGCTCAGGGAGGGGGCTGCAGTCCCAGAGCAGCAAAGCAGTAACAGTAGGATGACTCCAGAGGACTGTAGGTAGCAAAAGGGAAAGAGAGCAGGTTGGTGAGGAGCAGGTGCTGGAGAGGGCAGTCCTTCTGCAGGGGTGGGAAGCTGCCACAAGTTCCCTGGGGAGGGGATGGAGCCTGGGGTGGGGGGCGGGGCCAAGGCACAGAAAGGTCCCCTTGGCCCAGGCTGGGTGAGTTGGGGGTGCCCCATGATGAATCGTGTGAGGGAGGGCGGGAGTCAGGGCGCCTGGGTTCCTGGAGCCTCTGGATGGGGGTGCTGAGCCCCGTCCTCAGAGGAGGCCACAGCAGGGAGAGGGAGTCCTAGTTGCATTCGGGCCAGTCACACTCCAGATGCCCTCAGGTGTGCAAGTCGAGTGTCAGGATGGGTTAGGGCACCCGTGGGAGTGTGGGGGCCGCGGGGCTGATGGCGCAGCTTCCGAGAGGTCCGGGTCGGCGCCCGTCCTGGCCTTGCAGCGTGAGGTCCAGCACAGTGCTGGTCCCGGGCAGCAGCCTGGAGAGGTGAGGGGCTAGACGGGGCAGGCCCTGACAGACACTCAGGACAGTCTACTGCACAGGGCCCCAGCCCAGGCTGGTGTTGCCGGGAGAGGGCTTTGCAACTTCTGGAAGGTCCACTGCAGCCCTCACTCACTCAGAAGTATCGTCTGCCATGGCGTACCCTCCAGGGAGGCACCTCTGACAGGTCAGCCTGTGTCCTCAGTGTGCTCAGCGTCACTGAAAGATGTTATGGCTGGGACCAGCCGTCCTCGATCCCAGTCCAAGACCGACACTTGCATGCAGCAGCCGTGCGTGGAAGCACAGCAGGGACACATGGAATGCCCCTGGGGCAGGGGGGCCACAGGAGCAAGACAGGACTCCCCGTGGTCACAGGCGTGGGAGAAGAGCCCGAGGGTGTGGGCGAGTGCAGAGGCGCCAGGGAAGCGCGGTCAGTGGTGGGACCACGATGGCTGTTCCACCAGGGAAGTGAGCCTCCTGGGAGGGCAGAGGCGGCACAGCTGCGGAGCTGGGTCAGTTTGACAGTGGGGAGACGAGGGAGCGCCACCCCACCACGCCGGTTTCTCAGTGACTGAGGCGGCAGGGCCGGCACTGGGGTGTGGGGAGCAGGAAGGGAGTCTGGGGGAGTTGAGAGGTGGCGCTGCCGGGACAGAGACACGCACAGGAGGGAGGGGCTGCAGGTGTGCAGGGGCAACCGTGAGGTTAAAGCCAGGCAGCGGTGCCAGGGCACACTCTGCGGCCACCGTCAGGGGAGCGGGCACGGGCGCAGGAAGCGAAGTTCAACTCGCTTGGCGAAACCCAGACCCAGGTTGGCATTTGCAGAAAGAGGGGCAAAGGGCATGAGGCCCTTAAGGGACAAAATGTGGGGCCCAGGGCTCCCAGTTGGGTGAGCGGCAGGGGAGGACCCAAGGGGTGTGATGGGACAGACCGAGGGCAGGGGCTCCACCAGGAGGCTGGAACTGCTCTAGGGGGTGCAGAGCAGGTCGGGGCATGGCCACGGGCAGGTGCCGAGATGAGGCGGACGCCGGGGCACAGGAGTGAGGCGGCTGCACGGAGCCCCGGGAGGCAGGGGAGCGGCATGCCAAGCGAAGGGCTCCTTTCCAAAGGGACTTTTGACAGGGCTCACATTGACCAAGGCCGTCATTCTTGGCTCTGCCGGGTAAAACCGATGGCCTAGCGTCCCCATGGAATGAAGCCCCCTCCCTTGCCAGGAGGCCGAAAGCAGCAAACAGAGCCGGCAATATCCCAACGTTATTGAAAATACTCAGTAATTTCTGGTAATGACCAAGAAGAACTGAAGAACAAGCTCCCCTGAAAGGTCATTTATCCGAGAGAAGAGAATTACTCCTGTTCCTGGGGGCTGTCATCTTTTGCTTTAATTAACATCAAACGTGTACACTCTTGGCAGTGGCTTCAAACATTCAAGTGGACTTCCTGTGACATTTCTAATAAAAAGAATGTAAATCCTCCTGGGCTAACGTGAGGCCCTGGGTGGGTGTTTGTCAGAGCCTTTTCCGCCGCATGGGAGCCTTCGTGGCGACGGACGCTGGCCCCGCCAGTGGCCAGGGTGAGGCCGGGGTCCAGGACACACTGCAGCAAGGACTTCCCGGCTCATGCGCCGGTTCACTCATTCACTCGCTCGGAAGGCAGCGCGGAAGGACAGGCTTGCCTGAGTTCCAGTCCTCGCTGCCCCAGCCTCATCTTCATCTGTAAAATGGGGCAGTAACAGCACCTGTTTCACAAGGTTGTTTCATGGACCACATCAAATACTTTTCATGGGTGCTTAACTGATCGGCCGGAGTGACTTGTCACTCTGTTTACATTGCCCGCTCCTGTGTGCCCAGCACTGTGCGAGGCACCGGGGTGCAAGGCTGAACTAGCCAGACCGACCCTGCCTCCAAGTCTGGTCTAGAGGTTTGCTCTTCCAACCCAGGACAGCTGTCAGTCTCTCCCTTTCCAACCCTGAGCACCCCACTGTGTCCTGGTTGTTTATGTGTCTGCTGTCCCCAGCAGACTGAAGGCGGGACCATGTCTGATTGATCCTCAAGGGCTGGCCAATCACAGAGCCCTGGGAACTCTCAGAGTGGAAAGAGTGGGGTCTAGGGGTCCCGGGTTGGGACGCAAGAGCCTGAGACAGAGCATGGGACTTCAGTTCCTCTCCACGTGGCTGCAACAGAGTGCTGAGTCCAATCAAACAATTATTATCGTTTCAGTTTTCAAACAAGAACATTGAAATATTGGAGGTGGGGGGTTTTGCCCAAAGTCACAAAGCTGCCCTATCCCTGGAGGAACCAAGGGATGAGCACGTTCTTAAGAACAAGCCTTCTTTGCCAAGCAGGTTGGCTTCATGATGGGCAAACCCTCTTCCAAAGACGAGCTCCAGCGAGCCCACTCTGCCAGCACCTCGGCGGTGAGTGAGGCCGACCCAGCGCCTTTCTGGGTACCTGCTCCTTCCCCAGCGACAAACACGAGCTAAGCAAGAACAGCACAGAGAACTTTTCCCCCTGAACTCTTTGTTTGAAGGTGCTGACACGATGCCCCAGCAACCACCCCCAAAAACGCTCAGTGTGCATTTCCTGCGAACAGGAACACGCGCTCACTTAACCGCACCACAGCCATCAAATCAGGAAATCACCACGGATACTACCGTGTGACCCTCAGACCCCGGCTGGTTTCACCGGCCGTCCCGACAGTGAGCTTATCCTGCAAGGATCCAGGTCGAGCCTCGCGTTCCGCTGTTGCTCCTCTTCGGTCTTCTCCAGCCTGGACGGCTGTGCAGACTCCTCCATGCTGGTGACTCTGACACTCCCAGGGACCACGGGCCTGTTACTCTGTAGAATGCCCCTCTGCTGGTGCCTGTCACTTGCATCCTTGTGATTAAATTTAGGCTCTGCATCTCTGTCAGCAATGCCACAGAAGTGATGCTGTGTTCTGCTCCTGGCGTCCTATCAGGTGGTACAAGATGTCGGTTTGTCCCTTTGCTTGTGATCATGTTACCTGCTATCGCTTGATCATGGCAGTTTCTGCCAGACTTGCCAGCTGTAGAGTTACTTTTTCCTTTTGTAATTAATGTGTGTGTGTAGATGGTGGTGGTTACATTGTGTGTGGTGGTGGTTACATTGTGTGTGTGTGTGCGCGCGTGCACCTGCCTGGTCTGCTACCACCAGTACTTATTTCGATGCTCAAACTGCTGCTGACTCGGCCGGTGGGAGCCCCGCAGGCTGGCGCACGGGTGCGCCCCGTTCTTGGAGCGCCTCCGTACCTGCCTCACTGCCCGACGTTGGATGTACCTTGTCTCTGCACCCGGCCCTCGACGCCCATCTCTCGGAGAAGCCCACTTGTCTCAGCGGAGCCGTGTTCATGACCCAGAGCTGGGCTCAGGTGTGCTCCTGCCTCTCGGTGCCTCAGTGTCCCAGACCCTCTCAGGGGACAGAGCCAAATGCACGTGACCCCACATGCCCATTTCCCTCCAGACTTCGCTACGTGTCTGTACAGACTGGAAGCCATGAATTCGTGCCTCCGGTTCCACCCCAACTCCGCAGAGTTCACCCTCGTCTTCTCCCTTTCCATGTTGGTGACGCCCCTCTCCAGCCGTGAGAACCGAGGGTCCCATTATCCTCTAAATGTTCACTTACCCATCAACCCCTGCAAAGTGACCAGTCTTCCAGGAACCCCTCCTTCTGCTAGGTCTCCAGTGTCCCACCACTGTCACCCTTGTGTGTGGGACCCCACTCCCCTGCCTCTTTCTGCAACATCTCTGCTACTCCTTGCCGGACTGCATGATGCCCTCTCACCCCACTCGGGCTCCTGATACCCCATTTGTTGGTCCTCAATGTGGACCAGTGTGGACCCTCTTCCCAGTCCCTTGGGCCCCTCCCAGTGCGGGCACCGACCTTGCTCAGCCTGATCAAACAGCTTTCGGACTGAATATTCAAGAAAAAAAATAAGGCAGGCAGGCTGTGTATTAAATGTTAATAGATGCTGCCAAATTGGTCTCCAAAGTGACTTTACCCATTTATAATCTCACCAGCGTGTGGGAGAGAACCTACTTTCCTACAAGCCCTCTAACACTTGACGCTGGCACATTTAAATTTTTGCCAATCTGATAGAAAAAAATATGTCAAATTAATTTGCGTTTCCCTTTTTACTAATAAGTTTGAACGTCTCTTAATATGTGTATTAACCCCGTGATTTCCGTTCTGTCTTGTCTGTTCGTACCCTTTTCCTATTTTGTTTTTTTTTTAAGCAAGAACTTTTCCTATTTTCTTATTGAAGAAATCTTTGTATATTTTGGAGACTAATCCTTAGTTTGTTACTTATAGTGATATTTCCTCCTTATCTGCCCGTGCTCTTTTAGCTTTCTTCATGCAGACTTTGAAATTCTGCAGTTAAATTTGTGAATTTTGCTTTTCAGTAAGTCTTATTTAAAAGTCTCCGAGGCCATAAACACATTTTCCAATATTTTCTTCTTTTACTCTTACAGTTTTTTTTAAGAAAAATATTTTCTCTTTGTTCCATTGTTTTTTGTTAATGGTGGGAAGGGGGAATTTTATTTTTTCCAGGTGGTAAATTGTTCTAACATTTATCAAACAACCCACTTTCCCTCTACTGATTTGAAACGCATCTTTATTCATATGCTAAATTCCGGTATATACGTGGGTCTGTTTTTTTGATCTTCTATTTTTGTTCCAAGGATCTATTTATCTATTCGTGTGCTAATATCACATTATATTTATTAAAATTACCTTATAATATGCTTTGACATCTTGTCGGGCAAGATTCCCCTCTTTGTTTTTCCCTTTTTCAAGCTGTCTTGGCTATTCTTGAACATTTACTCTCCCGTCTGAGTATCAGAATCGGCTTGTCAAGTCCCATTAAGATCTTGATCAGGTTTTGATTGGGGCTGTGTGGAATTTATAGATTTATTGGGGGATTAAAATGGAGCAAAATATTCATTCTTAGCATTGTGACATGGCACGGTGGGGGGTGGCAGGGACTTCTTGCTGAGTCAGGAGCCACCTCTCCGAGGAAGGTGGGCGTCCCTCGCGCCCTGGACGGCAGAGGCCATTTCTGGCCCTGGGGCCAGGGTGCCTAGTGTGGGGCACTCGGATGGCACTCAGAGGTGGCCTGAGTGGCAGGTGCTGTGTTTTCCTCCTGAGTCATGCAAGGCTGCCAGGGTCTGGAGTGGCCTCCACAGGATACGAACTCCTGGACTGGAAGGACGGCTTCCAACCCCGCTCTACACTACCCACTCACTCACCCCAGCGGGTGCTCAGTGAGCACCTGCCCCGTGACGGTGCCGGGTGCCAAGTGACCCAGGGGCAGGTGAGAAACTCCTCTCTGAGGGACCTTCCTCCACATTCTCACAGGAGAGTGTGGAGCTGGGGCAGAGCCCCTCACGATTGCCTGGAGGGGACAGCACCTAGGTAGTCCCCGGGAGACCCAGGGTATGGAGAGGGACACAGAGAGGGAGTGGCAGCTGGAGAGGGAGGCCCGTTGGAGTCTTGCTTGGGGCTTGTCTGGGTGGGGCTTGTGCGCCACGCAGGGTGGTGGGTGCCCAGGGCAGGCATCAGGTGGAAGGCCCAGGACTGGCGCAGAACACCTGGGTGGGTGTCCCTGGGGTGGGGACAGGGAAGAGACCAGGTTCCCGGGTGTAGCTGAGTCTTCATGTCTCAAGGGCCCGTGGAAGTTATTTCCACGTAGACTTCAATGTTTATTAAAGGATAATTAATTAAATGGCCAACTTGGAGTGTTACACTTATTATTATTAAAGCCCAACAGTAACGGCAGCAATTGTTCAGAATTCAGAGGGACAGATTCTTTTTCGGAGGGGGTTATTCATCTCTGACATCTATAGACTCGCAGGCATGTGGTGCTAATAAGAAGCAGACTGACTTTCTGCCGGTTGTACCGTGTGACGGGCGACGGCTCCGCCACCCTCCTGCGGTGCTCTGCCGCCGACCCCGCGTGCTCTCCAACCCCACCTCTTCTCTCCCCATTTCGCAGCCATGCCTGCCTCCACTTCCTCGCTGCCCATGCTCTGTGAAACATTCGCTCGGTTAAATACTGAGACTATACAAAAGAGTGTTTGTGAAGACGCACAAGGTATGAAGGGTGACAGCCCACAGGCGTGCAGGTCCCCGCCATCCAGTTCAGGACACGGGACAGTCCGTGAACTTGGAAGCCCTCGGGGGACCCCCCACGTCCCCTGCTTTCTCCCGCCCTTCAACAGCAATCAGAAGCCGCGAGTTTTGTTCGTTGATCATCCTCTTGCTGTTCTTTATTGTTTTACCACAGGCTGGTGGCCCTAAACGTGACCACTTTGTTTAGCTTTGCATGTTTTGGAGCCTCGTGTAGTTCAGTAATCTTGTGTGTTCTTCTGTGCCTTGCTTCTTTTGCTCCATCTGATATTCCTGAGGTTGCCCATGCTGTGTGAGCGAGTAGCAGCTCACTCTTTTTCACTACTGTGCAGCACTCTGTCCTATGCATAGATCACAACTTACGGGTTCATTCTTCT
Source organism: Lepilemur ruficaudatus (assembly GCA_963574885.1). Taxonomy (NCBI): domain Eukaryota; kingdom Metazoa; phylum Chordata; class Mammalia; order Primates; family Lepilemuridae; genus Lepilemur; species Lepilemur ruficaudatus. The sequence goes on from CAUYRT010022463.1 coordinate 78,641, forward strand.
GACGTCACTTGGGTGATTTCTAGTTTGGGTTTTTTTTTTTTTTTTGCTATTATAACAGTGATGCTTACACAGGGCCAGTCTTCTGGTGCTCATGGGCCAGAATCCTCTATGATAGATACCCTGGGGTGGAACTGCTGGGTCATAGGGTGTTTCTTTCTTCAACTTTACTACATAACATAAAAAGCAACTTTAATAATTTAGACTCCCACCGGTATGAAGTTCCCATTGTTCCACATTTTCCTCAACACTTGGTATTGTTATTGCCTAGAAATTTTTACATTTTCGATTGTTGGCACTCATATGAATGATATGACTGGGTGTAGGATTCTGAGGTCACTGCCTTTCCCCCCCTCAGTAGATCCCATATACTTCCAAATCAAAAGGGCACACCAAATTTCAGGCAGGATTAGCTTGGTGAAATTCCTAAATTCCAGGGAAAACTTTTTAATAGATTTCAAAATTCCAGATAGAGGTCAAAAATTCACTTATTAAGAGACTAGCAACTGAAATCAGACTTCTCATTTGCCACCCACCCTAAGAGTCAGAAGACAGAGGAACAATGTAATCATTACAACAATGCTGTAAGGTCAGTGCTATTATTATCCCCACTTTACAGATGAGAAGACCGAGGTTAGAGTAAATTCTTTAAGGTTACAAATCTAGTAAGTAACTTATGACTCAGTCTTATACCATCTGACTTTAGAATACACACTTTTATCTACTTAACTCTCCTAAGTAAGATTGGGATGTTGGAAAACTACTTAAACATGTAAAGGCCTCTTATCCAAAATGAACAGCAAACAGAAATTCTAAAGCCACTGTATTAAAATTAGGACCAAGAAAGGGATGTCTGTTATCACCACTGTTATTTAGCACTGCTCTAGCTAATGAAATTGGAAAAGAAAATGAACTATGACAATCTAAATACGTAAAAAAAAAAAAGTGATAAAATTGTCTTCATTTGCAGATGATATAATTATATATCTAGAAAATTCAAGCAATTCAATAACAACAAAAAACTAAGGTGGCTGGATACTAGATAAATAAGCAAAAACAAAGTAGCTTTTCTTTATATTAAAAATAATGAGAAATGGAAATGAAAGTCATCACATTCACAATGGGAACAAAACTACATTTCTGAAAGACAGAGTACAAAATGTGGATAAATAGAAAGAAACACGATGTTCTTGGATAGAAAAAAAAGTATCATTAAAAGGTCAATAGTTCTGAAATTAATATATATATTTTTAATGCAATTCCAATGGGAATCCTGGCAGATTTTTTTTTTTGAGGGCAAATTAGACAAAATAATTTCAAAGTTTATATGGACAAGTAAATACCAAAGATTTGGCAAGAAAAAATTTGAAGGATAGCAAAGGGAGAGATGCTCTACCACATATTAAAATTTCTTATAAGTCCTTTCTAATCAAATAAATAGGAAACTGGCACCAAAATCAGTAAATATTGATCACAGGGGGAAAAATAGGGTTCGGAAACAGATGCAAATATGCTTAGGTGCCTAGCATTGATGAAAATGTTCTTCTAATCAGAGGGAAAGAACAGATAATTTCATAAGTGGTTTTGATACAATTGGCAATCATCTGGAAAAAAATAGTTATAGCCTTACTGCATGCCATATATGAAAATAAATTCCAGATGAAGTAGTAATAAATGTTAAAGCTAAAACAATTAAATATTCAAATAGAGGAGAATATTTTTTAAACTCTGGCAGAGCTTGGCTTTATTAAGCCAGGTAGGATTATTTTTTAAAAAAGAATCAAAATGAAAATTCTGAAGTTGACAAGTACAATAACTACAATTTAAAAATATACTAGAGGACCTCAACAATAGATTTTAAGTCCATGAAAAACAATTAGCAAACTTGAAGAAAGATAAGTTTATAGAGATCATGCAATCTGAAGAAAAGAGAAAAAAAAAAAAAAAGAAGAAAAATGAACAGAGCCTCAGAAAGAGGTGGGACATCATTAAGTGCACCAATATAAATATAATGGGAGCACAGGAAGGAGAGGAGAGAAAGAAAGTAGCAGAAAAAAAATAGTCAAAGAAATAATGGCTAACTCCCAAATTTATTGAAAGACATTAACCCACAAATCCAGGAACCCACACATCAATGATTGCCAAATAGGATAAATGCAGTCCTGTTTATCCACAAACAGAGACATCATGGTAAAAATATCGAAAGCCAAAGACAAGAAGAAAATCTTGAAAGGAGCAAGAGAAAAGTCACATGTCAATTACAAGGGAAGCCTAATAGATTCGGGACAATGTGAAAATGAAATTAAGAAAATCATCCCATTTACCACAGTATCAAAAAGAATAAAATACTTATGAAGAAATTTATCAAAAGCACAAAATTTATACTCTGAAAACTATAAGACACTGTTGAAAGAAACGAAAGAAGATCTAAATAAACATCCCATGTTCATGGATTGGAAGGCTTAGTGTTATTAGGATGGCAATACTCACCAAATTATCTACAGATTCAGTGCGCAATCCCTATCAGAACCCCAACTGACTTCTTTGTAGGAATCTCTAAAGTGATTCTAAAACTCATATGCAATCATAAGGGATCCAGAATGGCCAAAACAATCTTGAAAAAGACAAATAAAATTGGAGGACTCGCACTTTCCTGATTTCAAAACTTACTACATGCATGGCCATTACAGAGTGGGATAACAGACACTGGGGACTCCAAAAGGTGGGAGGGTGGGAGAGGAGCAGGGGTCAAAAAATTACCTGTCGGGTACAATGTACACTAATTGGGTAGTGGGCACACTGGAAGCCCAGACCTCATCACTACACGATATACCCGTGTAACATAACTACGCTTGTGCCCCCACCTGTAAAACGAACAAACAACAGCAACAGCAAAACAAAACTTACTACAAAGCAACAGTAATGAAGACTGTGTGGGACTGGCAAGACAATAGGCATATAAATCAGTGAAATAGAACTGAGGGTCCAAAAATAAACCCCTACGTCTAAGGTGAACTGATTTTCAACAAAGGTGCCAATGCCATCAAATGGGGAAGGAATGGTCTTTTTAACAACTGGCTCTGGGACAGCTGGACAGTCACATGCAAAGGAATGAAGCTGTGCCCTTATCTCATACCACAGAGAAAAACTAACCCAACATGGAGATAAAAGACCTAAACTAAACTAAAACTATAAAACTCTTAGAAGAAAGCATAGGGGTGAATCTTCGTTCTGGCAGTTTTGGCAACATATTCTTAGGTATGACACCAAGACCATGAGCAACCAAAGAAGGAATAGGTAAGTTCAACTTTCTCAAGATGAAAACTTTTGTGCTTCAAAGATGCCATTAATAAAGTGAAAAGGGAACACACAGAATGGGAGAAAATATCTGCAAATCCGGTATCTGATAAGGGACTTGTATCTAGAATATATAAATAACTCATCTTGTCCATAAGACAAACAACGTAAGTAACCTAAATAAAATGGCTAAAGGACTTGAGCAGACATTTCTCCAAAGAAAATATACCAATAGCCAATAAGCACATGAAAAGATGTTGATCTTTAACGTTAATCATTAATTGTCAAAACTACAATGAAATACCACTCCACACCCACTAGGATGACGAGGTTAAAAAAAAGTCAGCCCATAAGTGAGGGTGAGAGCATGGAGAAACTGACACCATCGTACCTTGCTGGTGGGAATGTAAACTTGTGCAGCCACTTCTAAAAACAGCCTGGTAGTTCCTCAAATGGTTAAGCATAAGAGCTACCATACAACCCAGCAGTTTCACTCCTAGGTATCTACCCAAGAGAAATGAAAGCACATTGACACAAAAACTTGTACACAGCTGTTGATTGCAGCATTATTCATAACAGCCAAATGATGGGGACAACCCAAACGTCCGTCAACTGGTGACGGGACAAACCAGATGCAGGTGGTGCATTCACACGATGGAACAGTGTTAGCCCACAACAAGAATGGAGCACACTGGCACAAGCTGCAACGCGGGTGAATCGTAAAACATCACACTTAGTGAAAGAAGCCAGTCACAAGAGGACCACACAGCGTATGGTTCCACTCATATAAAATGCCCAGAACCGGCAACTCTACAGAGACAGGAAATAGAACAATGGTGGCTTAGGGACGTGGGGAATGGGGAGAGGAGGAGGGATGGTGGTAAGGGGGTGACCCATAGATAAACAGTGTGGGATTTCCTTTTGAGGTGTTAAAAGTGTTCTAACATCGGTTGTGACAATGATTGTACATATTCGTGAATACACAGAAAAGCCATTGATTTATATACTTCAAGTGAGTTAATTTCATGGTATGTGAATTACAGCTCAATAAAGCCGGGGTTTTGTTTGTCTGTTTTTGGTTTTGTTTGTTAAAGAATGAGTTGGAACAACTGGCCTGGAGGGGTCTGTATGATAAATGCTTAAGTGAAAAGAGAAAGTGAAACATGTTAGGGGTCGAAGTGCATCTCCTCCTCCCCTCTCTGCCCCAGATTCATGTGTTGAAGCGCCAGCCCCTCCGTACCTGAGCAGGTGATGCTATTTGGCACTAGGGTCAGTGTAGATGTAATTGGTTGGGGTCATGCTGGAGTAGGGTGGCCCCTAATCCAATGTGACTGGTGCCCTTGTGAAAGGGGGAGGTTTGGAGACAGAGACGTGCAGGGGGAACACCAGGTGATTTGGGGGTTCTGCTGTCACAAGCCAAGGAGCTCCCAGAAGCTCAGAGGGAGGCCTGGAACAGAGCCTTCCAAGTGCCTCGAAGGGAACAAGGGCCTGTCGACACCTTGATCTTGGACTTCCAGTGAGGTTATCGTGAGACAATAAACACCTGTTGTTTAAGCCACTCAGTTTATGGCACATACTTCGCCACCCTAGCAAACACACACACACAGGAACAATGGAAATGGAAGTTAACTTGTATATTTATGCGTTTGTATACAGAACGGTGAGGGAAGACGCCTTTCATGTTGTTAACAATGGTTATCTCGCAGGACAGGAACAGAGTGGGGGAGGCTGTGAAGTTTGTAATATGTCTTTATTGTTTGGATTGTTATAATGAGCATGTATGTTTTTTGCATTTACAAAACAAAGCATTTTAAAAAGAGAGCTAGGATGCAAGTTTTAGGGGCTCTCTGTCTTTTTTCTTTTATCTGAAATTGGATATTTCAGCTGCCTTCTGGAAAGGTCTTCCTTTTCAGACCCCAAATTTGTTGGCTAAATATACTCTCTGAAGTGGTCTGGAAAATCTGTAGAACACTGGGTTTGATGAAAACAAGGAAGGAAAGTGGCTCTCGCTCTTCTGGCCTGGGGCGTGGAGACTGACGGCAAGGAAGATGAAGGTGATAATGGGGCGAGGTGGCCCTGGTGGTGATGACAGAGGAGGAGGAGGAGGATCCATGCATGTTGAAATTTCCAGTTTGCACTTTCCGCTTGCTTACCCTGCCTCATTTAACGCTCAAAGGCAATATATTTTACGCATTTGGAAACAGAGGCTCAGCAAGGTTCAGTGACCTGTGTAAGGGCCCACAGCCAGTAAATTGTGGGGCCGGCGCCCACACCTAGATTTCCCTTCCAACTCGCAGGGGTTTCAAATGCAGCCGAGGCTGGGAGTGGCACAGGGTCCCTGTCCACCCTGTCCGGTGTATCAGGCCTCCTCCCTAGCTTAGCGGGGACCTTTTCTTGTTCAAAGCAGTCATGATCTAGGGGGGATATCCGGAGCCTACCACCTTCTCTGTGCAGTTTCCCAGCGGCCCCAGTTGGTTTGCTGTGACCGGGGGCCTGCATTATTCAAGCCCATGGAATATTCAGGCTGCGGGCAGAGGAACTGAGCCTGTCAGGGCTGGCTGCGCTGTTTCCTCACAAAAGGCCCCTGCGGGCTGGGGAAGCTGCGTGTCTCTGCGAGGCAGCGTGCGCCTGTGCTAGGACAGATGTGCCGTCCTGGCCTGACCCAGGAGGGGGCGAGGGCTGCCTCCGCCACCTGATGGATGTCCTCATTTGGGGGAATGCATTATTGAGCACAAGGGCTCTTTCCAACCAAACTCCTGGACAAAACGGCTCAGCTGTGTTCCCACTGGTGGGAGACCCATGCCCCAAGCAAAAAAGAGCCCATTCCCAGGTGGCGTGGGCCCAGTGTGCCATGACTGTGATAACTTTTAGGGTAGTGGGTACTCTTCCCTCAACCCCTGTGGGGAGCCAACCTCCAGAAGAAAAACCTGGAACTTGGGACACCTTGGTCTTAGCACTGTTGTCAGCCCTGTGACTGTGAGCACACCTGACCCATCAGGTTGAAAGCCCCGGTCCTCTGTGATGGCTCAGCTCCCATGAAGTCAGTTTGAACTGGGTCCCTAAGCAAGATGCAGAATGCTAAGCCATAATTCCAGAACTCCCCATCCTTGAACCTTCGCCCTCTTGAACACTTGAGCATAGTTCTAGAGTGTGAGAAGGCCGGGGGTACAGTTCTGAGAATCCCAGAGTCATTGGTTCCAGAATCCCAGTGGGCAGGTCTGGAATCTCAGAGTCAGTGCTCTAGAACCACGGGGGCTGTTCTGGAACCCAACATGCCCAGCCTGGAAACCTAAAGCCGTCACACTTGTGCAGAGCTCATTTTGCCCCATCTGGGGCAGAGCCCATCCAGGGAAACAAGGTTTATGGAGTGAGCACCTGGCAGCAATGAAGGCAGGTGCCCCTGCTTTGCCCTGAAAGGTACAATTACACAAGAAATACTGGAAGGTTCTTTGAACTGTGATAAAACTATTCAGCCACCAGTTAGGGCTGCCACTATGCCTGCCTTCCTGAGCTGATTTACATGGGGGCAAACCCTGCCTGCCATAGGGGCAGCCTCCCCTCACCAGCTATATTCCCTGCTCCCGTGGGTGCCCAGGTGAGCACCCCCCTGGGAGGGCACCCACTGTTCCCCCTTCTCCAACTGCCCTCTGGGCTCTGACTGGGGTGGAAGTCTGCCCACGTGGGACCCCCTGCTCTTCCTCCCATCTTACAGATGGGAATCTGAGCCCCAGAATGCCCTCCTTGGTCTGTACCATGGTTTCTCAGCCTCAGTCCTATTTAGGTTTTGGGCCAGGTAATCCTTTGCTGTGGGGGCTGTCCTGTGCCCTGCAGGGTGTATAGCAGCATCCCTGGCTGTACCCTCTAGATGCTGGTAGCATTCCCCCAGTGTGACATTGCCAAAGTCCCCCTCCAGCTGCAAACAGCTGATCTATGGAATGAATTCCTGAGCCTGGGGTTGATCCCTGAGGGGCGGGGGTAGGGTTGTTCTCAGGCCCCTGCCCACCCAGCTAGCTGCTTGGCTGGCCCCCTCCCAACCTGAAAACGCCCCCATTAGGATCCCTAGAAAATGAGCCAGTTATCCCCATTTTACAGAGAAGGAAACAAAGGTTCGGAGAGTGTAAAGAGGTTTGAATTGTTCAAGGTCGTCCAGCTGGCCAGTGGCGGAATTAACATTCAAACTTATATCCCTGTCAACCACCCCCTCATTCCTGCTGGGATCCCGAGCCCTCTCAGTCATTCGACAAGTATTTATCGAGCACGCGCTACGGACCAGACCCGATTCTAGACGCCGAGGAAATGACAGTCAGCGAAACAGATCCCTGCTCTCACGGAGAGGGGTGTGTGTGTGTGTCTGACAACAAACAAACAAACACCCCGCTTGAAGTCAGGGTTGAAGGCAAATGAGAGGACCCCATGGCCGCTCAAATGTCCCCTCTTAGCCGGGCTGGTGACTGAAAGCTATAAAAGCTACCACCGATAATAAAATGAGCCAGTCTCCATTCACCTTGGTGTCCCAGGTAACCCAGCCCAGAGGAGCGTCAGCTCCAGGACTCACCTCCAGCCGGTGGATGCTCAATTTCCGGAGAGTGGGGCTGAGGAGCCAGGCCAGGGCAGCAGCTCCGGGCAGGCTGCCCTCGGGGTGCGTTTCCATCCCTTCACATCCGTCCAACTTCCAGCCGGGCGCCCAGCCTGGTTGTGCAGACTCAGGCCCCCATAAATTATGCACATCACTCCCATCTCTAGATGGAGGCACAGGAGAAATTACAGCTCCCATTAACTTGGGCTGCGCAGGCGGCCCAGCTGTTTCTCCCGCTCTGGCCGCTCCCTGGCTGGAAGGGACGGGTTTGGCCGTGGGAGGGCCGTGAAACACTGCGCTGCTCTGAGCTAATGCTCGGCGCCTGCAACTGCTTGGCAGAGAGACGCCTTCTGCCCACAGCAGGTACGGTGCTGGCGCCCCGCTAGCTGGTCTGACGCACGGAGAGGCCAGACGACCGCCCAGAGGTGCTGCTGTTCACGCGCTCGCTTCGTGGATGTGGGGCTGGGGGCTTCAGGTCACCTCCCTGGCGGTCCCCTGCCCCTGCACTCTGCTCTCCCCTCCACTCGTGTCCTCAAAGTCCCATGCATGTGGTGGCTGGGTTGCTCTTTTCCCCATGTGCCACGAACAGCCGAGGAACAAGTTTCTGAGCACCTGGTATAAGGCGACCCGAGCACGGCCAGCAGCAACTGTCCTGTCTGCTCGCCCCATTTTGCAGATGAGGGAGGAAGTGTCTAGTCCAAGCTCACCGGGAAGGCAGTGGTGGTGGCAGCTGAGGGACTGAGTTCTATTGACACGGGGCTCTTACTGGTACACCAGGTGGCCCCAGGGCCTCTGAGCAAGCGGTGGCCACTGGGCGGCCACCTGGGCCCCTTGAGGCACATCCTGGACCAGGGCCTGGGGGCGGATCCAAAGTCGCCATAGGTGTGGTGAGCTCTACCCAATAGGAACGTCCTTTATTGGAGCCAACAGCCTGAGCCAATCAGCAGCATCCTTCATGGCGAGATAGATATAAATGCTCCTGTAAGGTTGTACGCTGGGCTGCCCAGACGCCTCCTGCAGGACACGTGCTGTTCCTGTGTCCCCGCTGTGCATCGGCACTGCTCCCTGCCTTCCCCAGCAGCTTCTGGTGCCTGGTCAGCACCTTGGGACTAAATTCCCAGATTGTACCAATGCCCCCAGGTGAGACAGGCCTCTGGAGGGGACTAGGGGCATCGCAGTGACAGCCGGTCAGGTACAGGCTTTCGGCAACATCACCTCCGGTGAATTCCGCATCTGCAGACAGACTGCTGAAGTTATATATTGCAAGGCCCAGCGATATTGATCAGCATCAATATTTATAAAAGAGTTGGCTGTTTCCATGTTGAGAGGGCCTGTCTGCTGCCCCTCAGGGTATTAAGTGTTAGACCCAGGGATAACCAACCCAAACTCTCCCCTGCTTAGGCTGGGGTGCCAGTCCAGGCAGCAGCAGAGCCCAGCCCCCACTGAGGCCCCTTGAGCTCAGTGTTCTGTGTGTCAGAATGAACTCTAGGGCCCCTCCATCTAATCAATTACTATTAATTGGTCATAATTACAGTGCTGGCCACCCTTTTATTGGATGTGTGTGCCTGGCTTATGCTGGGCACATTGTATAAATTGTCTGTGAAGCCCTCAATGGTAAGCTTCATCATCTTCTTTATAAAAATAGGAAAACTGAGGCCCAGAGAGATTATACAATTTACTTAAGACCAGATTTCTAGAAGGTGGTGAAAATGGAACCTGCAGCTCAGCTTCTGATTCCAAAGCCCTCGCCCCAGCTCTTGCCTGGCCTATGGGTTGGGTCTTGAGGGGTAAAGTTGGAAAACATTCATTCACCTCATGTATGTGCTCATTCATTCATTCATTCGGCAAGCTTGTCTTACAGTTCTAATGACTTCCTTCTCAGCCTTCATAATTGTAATTTTCTTGTTTATTCACTTGCTGTCTTACTTGTCTGTGTCTTCTAGAACATGAGCTCCATGAAGGCAGAGTGTGTGTGTGTTTTAAATCCCCAGTGCCTAGCACAGGGCTGGCCCTCAAGAAATGTTGGCTGAATGCTGAATGAATTATTGGAAATCAAGGAGTCAAGATACACTTAATTGTTGAATGGATGTAGAAATGGTCAAGCCTAAATGAATACGTCGGTGGGTTAATGAGCTAGTCTGAGGCTGTCTTCTCATCTGTAAAGTGACAGCTTCTCTCTACCTCTAGTGGGGTGGGTCAGATAACACACGCGTGGAAGTCATTAGGGCTGGCCACGAATTTTCCGGATCCCCCTCTGAGTGCACGTTAGGATGCTGTTCCCTGCCCCTTTGAAGTTACGTGTGGCCAAGCGACTTCTTTGGCTGATGAAATATGAGTGTAAGAGATGAGTGTCACTTCCAGGTAAAAGCTTTAAGAGCCAACGAGAGAGAGCCACCGTGTCCCTTCCCCCTGTGATGACACCCATGGAAGGTGGATCCACATGGACCCTCTGGCTACTCTAGGTGCCTGAAGGGCCGTGATGAGCAGAGCTCCACCACTGAGCTGTGCAGAACGGATAGTGTGAGTGAGACTGAATGTGGTGTTGAGCCACTGAGAGTGTGGCATTGTCACTGCAGCACGACCTAGCCCATCCTGACCAATGCACAGCGTGGGCACCATGGGGGGCCCGCAGAGGAAGAGGTACTCCACACACGGCAGCAGGGAAGACTTTCCTGCCCTTCACGGTTCGGCAGCCCTTTTGTTTCCCTGATGCCAGGGACACTGTCTCGGGACAATGGAGACATTTTTCTCCAGCTCTTTCCCAGTTGGCTCAAAGCAAAGACACCCAGACATGAAGTCACCACTTGTTTGCGGCGAGAGAGCAAGAAAGAAGCCACAGCAGTATTGTGTTTGCCTTATTAAGGCTCATTTTCTCATTACAATTTTCCCTCCTAATTGCTAATTTTTCCAGCTTCTCCAAGAGCCATTCTACTTCCGCCTTGTTCCTCCCCTCCACTCCAAGAGCTGGTGCTTCAAGAAAGTGCCACAGATGGGCCAAAGAGAAACACACATGCTTGTTTTTAATTTACGTGAAATCCTCTTTGCTTGCTGCTACTGGGACGGGCAGCTGCCAGGCTCTTCTGGCCATGTGGCCGGGGACTCAGCCCTGAGGACGGGCCCTGTGGAAGGAGGGGCTCCATCCATGGCTCCCTGTCCTTCCTGAGGGCCAACTTTTTGGCAGTGGGGTGGCCTTCTCCTGGCCAGGACTTCTGAGCCTCATGAGCACCTGGGCACAGCAAGCTGGAGGAACCAGCAAGCTGGAGGTCTTGAGTCCTCAGATGACTGATACACTCCCCGAACACCACTGTGCGCCCAGAGCTGTGCCTGCAGCTGCTCCACTGTGCCAGCTGTGCCTCTGCTGACCCCTCTTTGGGACAGGGCAGTTGTCACCCACATTTTCAGATGGAGAATCACACTCAGAGAACTGAGGTGACTTGGCCCAGGCTGCTTTCCTGGATAGCAATGGCAGAGCCGCCGTTTCCCCTTTGTCTGGCTGTCTGTCTGTCTTCCCCAGAGGCTCCTCTCACATTACAGGCTGCCCCATATCATCAAGGAGCTGTTACAGGGACAGAAACCTTTCCCGTTCTTCTCTGAGCCAGGTTTCAATCAGATGTACCACTGCTCACTGGCCACAGGACTTAGGCACATTCCTTCCTTCCTCCAGGGCTTGGCTCCCACCTTTGGGCTGCGGGATTAGAATCATGGTGTCTATATGTCCTATTTTGGGGATTCCAGGTGTGATACTCTCTCTCAAGTCTTCAGCACACTCTCAGGGGCCTCTCTCCCAGAGGCAGGGACGACAGGTCCTTTCGACGGGATGTTACAGGTGGATCATAGCGACAGCCCCAGGCCTGGGAGTCTGGATAGTAGAGAGTTTGGAGTGGTCAGCTGGCTCTGCCCCTGGTGGGCGCAGCACTTCACCTCTCTGAGCCTTGACTTTATAGAAGGGAGGTCATGATCCTTTCCTCAGTACAGGGATTGAAACCTTAGTGTGAAGCCACTAGCTCAGTTTCTGGCATTCCTACAATGGCAGTCGCGACTACTGTCATCACCATCACTATCATGTTTTTGTAGTTGTTATGTAGATTTTTTTTTAGAATTAGAGAAAGCCACAGTCATTATAGACCAAAAAGTTCACCTGGTCCAACTTCTGTTTTTTTACAGATTAGGAAGCCAATTTCAAGAGAAGCGAAATGCCGCGCTCAACCTGGGTCCCACAGAGGACTAGCAGAGCTGAGATGAGAACCCGGGGCCCTCAGTTCTTCCTTGTTGCACCCCTCTTCCTCCTCTTCCCTACCTTTTTTATGGAAAAATAGAAGCACCTGTATCTGAAAACAACTGCACCGACTTGTCGGATCTCCATGGGAAAGGCTCCGCCGGGCTCGGTTCCTGCGGAGTCTGGTGTTGTCCCTAGAATGGGAGCAGCCCTGTCCTCCATCGAGGGTACCACAAGGCCGGGCAGCAGCAGAGGCCCCCTGAAGTCGAGTGCCAGTGGCTCTACCTCCTGGAGCTCTGTGGTGACATTAGCCCTGCCCAAGGCGTCTTCCTGCGACCACCTGCGCCGCGTAGAGCAGCTGTTCTTCGAGGAATACAAACCCGCGGTATAGCCACTTACGTGACTGGACCGTCCTGTCATTCTTTGCACTTATCACAATCGTGACACTTACTGTGACGAATCTGTCTCCTGAATCTGTTTCTCCTGCTGCACTGCGAGCTCCACGAGGATAGGAGCTCATCTTCCCTGCCCTGGACCCCAGGCCCCAGCCCGGTGTCCAGTGTGTTGTAGGGACGTGACAGGATGAAAGAAGTGAATGGAATCCTCTGCATTTCTATACCAGCTTTTAGTTTATGAAGTTCCTTCATGTCCTGTTATTGTGCTTGCTATTATTATATTTCATTCTCTAAATCCCCTGAGGGGTAAGGATTCATCGTCCCATTTTATAGATTGGAAAACAGAGGCTCAGGATTGAATTTCAAGTTGTGATAGTATTGTAGCTATTAGCCACCATGTGGCTATTAAAACTAACTAAAATTAAATAAAATTTTAATTTAGATGTTTTCAGTTCCTCACTTGCATTGGCTACGTTTCAAGTGCTTAACCGGCAGGTGAGGCCAGTCGCTACCGTGCTGGACAGCAATAGTATAGAATATATGCAGCACTGCAGAAAGTTCTGTCCAACCAGGATGGGGTGAAGTGACGGCCATAGGGCGGTTTAGTCATTAGGTGGCACAGTGGGGACCAGGAACTGTGGTTTTTTGACTCCTAGTCCAGGGCGCTTTCCAGGGTCCCCTGAAAATGGAGTTTGGAGTGTGGGAGTGGAGTGTGGGGCAGCTCCCAGAAGCCCTCTAAGCCCGGGGTTCCCGCAGGTGCTTCAGATGTGGGGGCCCCCCTTGCATGTGGGCGGGGCTGGGTGTAGGAATGTCTTTCATCTTCTTCAACTCGAGCAATTTCTGTTTCCTGTTTTGTATCACACTAGTAAAAACTGCCCCACATGCTCTGATGCAAACATTTGTGTCTCGTCATTTTTGTAGTGACACAGCGGAAGCTCCTCCATCAGTGGGATGTCCGGGTCTCCCGTTGGGCCCGAATCCTCTCTACCGGGAACTGGCCGGGCCTGGGGCTCCGGCACTCCAGAGGGCACTGGTTGTCGCTGGCATCCGCCTCTTCTGCCCAGGTGGACAGCGGCTGTGTCTGAGCAGCCTGCCCCCCTGGGGGTGTCAGAGCTACCCAGAGCCCCCACCTATCTGCTGGAGGATGTGGGGTCCCTGTTGCTAACCCCAGGCTGCATGGGAGCCTCCAGGAGGGAGGTCGGTGCCCCTCTTCCCCAGACCTGGCTTGGGTCAAAGTCAACCTCCTCTGGCCCCCGGAAGAAGAAGAACTTAGGTCTCAGCACTGCAGGCCAGGGCAACCATTGTCCAAACCACCCGTGGGCCGGGTGCTCGGTCAGAATCAGAATCAGGGGCCACTTCCCTCTGTCAAGTGGCCTTTTCTCCTTTCCTACCCTTGAAACTCAGGAGTCCAGATTTGCCTGTTTTGCCCACCATAAGGGTCGCCTACGTAGGGGAGGTCAGACACACTTCTGCCCTCAGGACAGGGAGCTTGGATGATGCCAAGGCGGTCTTGTCACCTCTCCCTAGAGCAGAGATGGAGTGTACTTCTTGGTGGGACCCTTCCTACATACTTAGGGGCATTGTGGGATATGACCGAGGCTTCAACTGCATAACAGATACCCACATTTGAAAGCCACGGGGCCTGTCCTTGTGCCTTGTTTTATGGATGCTGCCATGGTCTGAATGTTTGTGTCCCCTAAATTCATATGTTGAAATCCTGCCCCACGAGGTGATGGGATTAGGAGGTGGGGCCTTTGGCAGGTGATTAGGGTATATATATATATATATATATATATATATACATATATATAAAACAGACCCCAGAGAACTCTCTCACCCCTCCCACCACATGAGGACACAGAGAGAAGGTGCCATCTGTGAACCAGCAAGCAGACCTTCTCTAGACACCAGATCTGCCAGCACCTTGATCTTGGACCTCCAGTCTCCAGAACTGTGAGAAGTAAATTTCTGTTGTTTATAAACCACCCAGTATAAGGTATTTTATTACAGCTGCCCGAGCTAAGACAGATGCCAGTTGGAGGCTTAGCAAGGGCAGGGACTTGTCTAAAGTCAGGTGAGTGCCCTGATCGTATCTGTAGATTCTCAGAAAGGTATTTTGTGGGGGCAGGTGAACTCATCTTTTTGGGAAATCCACCTTCTTTCCCAACCATAAGACCCTCCATTCATCCACTGGGTTACTCTCGTGTCCTCTGGCTGAGAAAAGGCCAGAAAATTCCTCCCTGAGAGGTGTGGCAGTTGGCTTGGAAATGCAGCACCTGGAGGGGTCATAGGTTAACTGCAAAGCTATTACCTGCCCAAACCCAGTCCTGCCTCCAGGCGCCAGGTGTAAACTTGGACTCATCCTCAACTCCCCCTCCCCCTCCCTCACAGTCAGCCAGGTGCCAAGCCCTTAAAGCTCGCTAGGTCTCTCCTCTCCCTGTATCCACACCACCAGCGCTCTTTGGGTTAGTGTAGTAGCCCCTCACTGGTCTCCCTGCTCCTCCTCTGCTCCCTCCCAGAGCCATGAGTGTCTCTGCTCCACCCAGATTGGACGAAGTGGCTCCCCTGGGGGCAGGGAGGGGGAGTGGGGCATCTGCAGAGCTGTGAGCTTCCCCATCAGGGGCGACAGGGATGGCAAGTAGGTTGTCCCCACGTGCCCACTGCAGTCAATTGGCAGCAGCTGCGTGTAGCATGGGGCCTGGAGCAGACATCCCTAGGAAGGATCCTGCAGCCGTGTCCCACCGCAGTGGGAGATAATAGTCGGGCCCATTGGAAGAGCAGGGCCTGCGGAGCTCTTTCGTCCTGGACGACGCCGGACTTTTGTTCCTTCCATGGCATCCAGGCCTTTACCGGGCTGGCCTGCCCTGCTCCCGGCCTCCTTTGCCGCTGTTCCACTCGCCCTCCACGCGCATGCGCAGCTTCCCTGTCTTCCCACTGCCGTCTGCGTGGACGCCCTCCCTTCTCCCACGTCCAGGGCCGCCTGCCCCTCTGTCTCAGTTCTGGGACCTGCTCCTCCAGCAGCTTTGACGCTTCCCGTTGGAACTGGCCTCTCCGTCTGTGGAGAGCCCAGAGACTCTGCATCCCTGCCCCACCGGGGCCCTCCATGCTCCACCCCAGTCATGGAGGGTACGTTCTCCCTCCACCGTCAGTAAGGGACGGGTAGAGCCATGTGGTCGCAGTGACAGCCACCCAGCTGGAGCCGGGGGAGGTCCACAGCAAGTTGAACAGAGGCCCACAGCAAGTTGAACAGCCGAATCTCAGGAAGTGTGAGGAGGATGCGGTGGGGTGCAGGGGGTGCAGCTGGGGCTTTCTCTTCAGCTCCAGCCTCTGCCCCTTACTGTTGGCCACCTCCATCTCTGCAGACGCGCTCAGCCCCATGGCGGGGAGGTATGCGGGGGCAGCTCCAAAGGTTTCTAGTTTACCACCCTATCCCTATGCAAGATCCCACCACCCCGCTCAGTTCTCATTAGAAAAATCCCAGGGAAGGGCTCTGATTGGCCTGTTTGGGCTAGATGCTCACCCCTGGACCAGTCAGCTGTGGCTGGGAGGCAGGTTGTCCAAGAACAGGTGCTCCTGGCTTGGCCACAGGGGAGGGAGTTTCTGGGGACAGGGAATGGAGGGTTGGGCAGACCATAAATGCCCACTCCACACCTGTGCCAGACCCGGCCACGCCTCCCACTTCTTGGTGTGCCAGAGGCTGCACCCAGCGGCCAGCCCAGCGGCACAGGGTGTGAGGCAGGCAGGGGAGGTGGGTTGAGAGGGTGGGTGAGACCAGCTCTGGGGAATGTGTTTCTAGAACCTGCTGTGAGACAAGTGGGGCTGGAGACTTCTTTCTGAACACTCTTGCATTTAATCTTCTTGATAATCCTTCCAGGTGGGTAAAGATTCTCTATTTACTCAAGGTCATGCAGCCACTAAGCCAAGAACTGCTGAGTGCTGAGGTGCCGGGCACAGGGACCCTCCCCAGGGAGGCGTCACCATTATCCTCCCTCTATGGACTGGGAGAATGCGGCACAGAGAAGCTAAGTGACTTCACCACGGCTACCTGGTTAACTGGGGTCAGACCTGGATTCAAACCCAGGACCGTCTGACATCCTGGCCCTATGCCCTGAAGATGAAGCAGCCGCGATTTTAACCTTGCGGCTCTGTGGCCTTTCAAAACTTCGAGGCCTGTGGTGCTGTGGGGAGGTGGAGTGGACTTTTCTCCCAATCCTGGGGTCACACTGGAGCAGTCTCCTTATAATTCTTGTTTCTACTGCCCTGGAGTTTTCTCTGCCTCCGTATGTTGAAGAGAAAGAAAACAATTTAACGACAACAACACAGAAAAACTTAGATCATTTTAAAAAAATACAAAAAAGTCTGACTTATGTGAAATTTAATTTAATTTATTTTTATACCAGCAGCTGTCAGTTCAAAGAACAACAACAAAGTAGCCATCTGTGCTTAATTTCATCAATCCGCTGTCGACGGTCACGTGAGCGTGGCTTTGGACTGAGGCAGAGCACGTGGCTAGATCTCAGCCCCCCACAGGCGCTCCGTCCAGGCAGGGGGAGGGGTCCTGGTAGCCAGCTTAAGGGGTGGAGGGGGCTCCATGCAGGGTGCAGGGGGGCACAGCACCTGGGCACTCAGGGCCGAACTTGTCACCAACAGGGAAACCAGCCGTCCCCCGTGGCTTTGCGCCTTAGCTCAGCCCCTCATGTTTCATTCACTCCCCACATGAGGGGGGTGGGCTTTTCACCTGAAAAGATGGGGAAACTGAGTCTCAGAGGGGTCTCTCGCCCAAGCTGAGATACAGATTCACACCCCGGTCCATGACACTCCCAAACCCGTGTTCTCCCTACACCGTGTGGCCTCCTGAGCTTGACGCCAGGGTAAAAAATCTCTGGGGCTAGATTCCTGTATGCTGGAGTTCTTGAAATCGGATAGAGACCAGGGCCCACGTAGGAGAGGGGACCCTTCCAGTCGCAGGCAAGGCAATGCCCCCCTTGCCAGGCTGAGGTGCACGCTCACTGCTCCTCCTGCCGGCTTCTGCACAGCAAGGGGAGGTGACACTCGCAAGCCGTAGCTGATGTCTCCTAGGCTAAGCTACTCCATGGATGGATGTGTATGGCCCTTGGGCTCAGTGAGGCAGGTGGGACTTGCCCAAGGCCACACTAGACCTGTGGGTGGAGGCCAGGTCTACTCTTGTGCAGTGCCCGGTCCGCCCAGAGGCGCATGGTGCTGACCCAAAGCCCTAGAAACCTGTCCAGAAGACCCTAAACTGCAGCACCACCCCTCAGAACCCCAGGGATCCGCCAGACCAAAAACACGAGGCCTGAGAAGGGGCGGGGTCTTCCCCGGGTCACACAGGGTCAGCTGTGGAAGCAGCTTGGGACCCAGGTTTCCCCGCCTTGACGGTGCAGCCCCCAGGTTTTGCAGGGCAAGGCCAGCTTGTCCCATGCCACTGTGGCCTGTCCTCTCTGAACAGGGCTGGGGTTGTGGGGCTCCCCGGGGCCCCATTTCTTTGTGATTCAAGGAACAAACCTGAGCTGGAACGGACCCCTTCCTATGCGTAACCTGGCAAAGCCCTCTTCTCTGCTAGAAAAGGACCCCAAAACAAAATCAAAAGAATCCCCAGTTGGGATTCCTGGGCAAATCACAGCTTTATTTACTGCTGAATTAAAAGAAGTAAGAGTGAGCAAGTCAGAATCATTAAAATATAGATCACTAAAGTCACATTTTTCGATTTGCTGTATTAAAGGGGGGGAACATGCCAATTGGCTTGTCATCTTCTCATTAAATAACAGATGGCAGCTGAGTCACCGCTCCCGGCAGTCAGGACGATGCTGGCCCGCAGGCTCCCTTGCTGGGGCCCAGCCACCGGGGACTGAGAGGCCCGTGGGGGGCAGCGGAGGAGGGAGCCTCACCTCCTTCCGCCTCTTCCTCCTCCCTCCAGCCCATCCGCTTCCGTCCCCACCTCTGAAGCTCTGCACAGCCCATCTGTTCCCCTCTCGCTCATTTGACAAACGATCCTGGGCACCCCCCATGTGCCCAGCCTATGGCAGGCTGGAGACACAGCCCCTGTGCCCATGGGGGTCCCAGCCTGGCCAGGGAGTCAGAAGATGGGCAAGAACGGGGAACCCAGAAGTCAGGTTCTGGATGAGGATGCCCAGGGGTGTGGGAACCCAGAGAGGCACCTATCCCAGCCTGAGGCGAGCAGGGCCCGGCCCTACACAGAACACGGGCAGGGGGTTCTCCTCTCAGAGGACCACTGAGGCAGGCCACCCCTGAGAACTCTACTGCCCCAGGGGTCTGGGCGGCCCTGCCTGTAGTCAAATCTTTCCTGCCAAAGGCCTTGCCCCTGGGCCTCCCTCCCCGACCCTGCATCTTCCACTCACCCTTTCCTTCACCCCCCCTCCACAGATGCCGGCTGGGCACCTGCCATCTGCCAGGCCCAGGGGTGGGCAGAGTCCCTTCCTTCCAGGAGCTTGCGGCTAGCCACAGAGACACCCTTTCTGGCCAGCCTGCAGATGGTCACTGCACGTCCCTCTCCCTGACCTGCTGCCTTTCTCTGTCACTGCTTTTGGGGACTCAACTGCTGGCCCCACAGCTGTCAACGTCTCCTCCTGGACAGTGTGTCTCACTGCCGGCCGGCACCCTCTCTAGAGTGCTGGCAGGGCCCCGGGGCAGGGGCGAGGGGGAGAGGGCTGCGGTGGGCGGACGTCTCCAGCAGCAATCCGCAGGGGGGACTCCCGGCTCTCACTCCTTGGTCTCTCCTCACAGGTGGCACAGGCTGCGTTTGAACCCGCATCCCACAGGCCCAGAGGCCTTTGTTGTTACGGGACACGAGACCGTGTGTGACTCCCAGGGCAGACGTCGTAAGGCATCTCTGTCGAATTCAGGAGGAAATACCAGGCCGTGTCACTTGTGCAAGCAGCCGGGCTCCGCTCACCGTAGTGTGCACCTTGGGAGCGAGTGCAGCTTGGTGGGGAAGACCTGGGCGTTGGAATCCCAGCTGGGTTTCAGTGTGTCAGACACTCGTTCTTTAAGCACTTTAGAAATGATTACTGCTTCATCCCCGGTTCTAACTCCACAGCCGGTGTTGGATGGGTTCTGCTGTGGCCTGGCATGGGGGCCGGGCACGGTCCTTCTCTGCTCTCAGCCTCCTCCCCAGGCTGGTAGTGGGGTCAGTCCCTGCACCTGGGCGTGGTGAGGATGGCTCAAGATGGGTGGGGTCCTGGCCCGAGGTGGAGGGCGCTGGACCATAGCATTTGAACCCTCCTGTCTTGAACTGTGGCTTTCCAGGCCGAGAGCTCTCCGGGGTGGGGCGGCATTCAGAACTTCTGGGCCACCAGGCTCCCTCCAGAAGCCCAGCTTTGGGACGTGGGGATCCAGATGTTGCCGCTTCTCCATGGCAGTGATTTTGCCCTGAGAGCAGGCGCCGTGAGGCGTATCTGACACCACCGGTCATCAATTGGTAACGGGTAGTCGCCTAAACACCTCCTGCCTGAGAATTCCTGTCCGACCTGAAACTCCGGGCCGCCTGCCCTGAACTTCACAGGCCCCTCTTGTCTGTGGGATAAATTATGAAATTCTTTGCATTTTTTTGTGCAACAACATCTGGTCTCCGTGATCTGCAGCCGATGATGAATGGGTGCTGAGGTCTCTTTCCTGTCTACCCTCGCCGGCCCGCACTTTCCACCTGTGTGAAATCAATATTCTCAGGTGTCAACTGTGACATGTCCTGTGCACGGTGCCATGGCCCAGTTTTTCTCCCGGTAGCTACATGGCGGGCACACGCCCCACTGGCTCAGCCTGCAGGATGATTTCCGGGATTGTGGCCACCTGCCCTCAGGAGCAGCTCTGTGCTGGTGGGCACATGGTTCCCCCATTCTCCCGTCACCTGGACGTCCCACATATGAAAAACTCAACCCCACTCCTCAAACCTGCCCTGCCTGGCTTTCTGATCTCTGTGAAGGTCACCACCACCCACCCAGTCACCCTGCCACCCCATTAGCCTTGTGGACTCACCTCTTGAAACATTCTAGAACTCACTCTCTTGTTCCCACACTCCCCACTACTGCCCGTGAAGACCATTGGAGTAACTCTTGGGCTCCATGCCTCCTACCTCCTGCTCTCCAGGACCTCCTCCAGATGGGCTGGAGAACCACCTTTCCGTGATATAAGTCTGGGAGTTTTGCCCTCCCTCTGCCTCCCCTTGTCTGGACACCAGCCCCCTGCTGGGCACCTGGCCTGCAGCAGAGCACTCTCCTCCCGGCTCTTGGTTGGAAATGCCCTTTCCACTCGCGTCCGACAAGCTTCAGTGACTATTTTCGAACCTTGGTCCTTTCCAGACTTAGCATTTCTTCCATGCCTGGCACACGCCTCTGCAGCAGAGAGGGCGGGAGGCGTGGCTGGGAGAGGCTTTTCCAGCTCCCTCCGCATCCCGGGGGAGCCTCATGGCCAGTGGGACCCGAGGGACCTGGTCACTTGCAGACAAGGAGCGGGAGGGCCGGGCCTCCCAGCCTGTCTCGTGCCGTCTCCGGGCCTGGATGCGGCGGCCCAGGGCACCGCAGCAACCCCCGTGGAGGAGGCGCTGGAATCGCCTGCCCGCAGGAGTCGGCGTCTGAATTGAGACTTATGGGAGAGCTGCTCAGTGGCCAGAAACGCCTGGCGGGAACTTTTCATAAGCGAGAGAAACTTCCAGTTGCACATTTCGCCTTTGTTTGTAGCCGCAGCTACCATTACCCTGAACCAGGGTCAGCGAACCACAGCGCACGGGCCAAACCCTGCCCACGGCCTGTTCTTATAAGCCAGGTTCTGCTGGCGCACACACCCGTTCATTTGCGTCCTGTCTGTGGCTGTCACACTATGAGCGGGATAGATGCGACAAAGACTGTGACCCGCAGAATCGAAGATACTTGTTCTCTGAGGGCAGAAGTCTGCCAGCTGCTGCTTTAAACGCATGCCCTTTTCTGGGTTGCTGATAGCTAGCTGTGTTTGACGCTCTACCTGGCGGTCTTGGGTTTGTCTAATTCACCCACACGAAGCACCCAGCACGTGTAGGGTCGCGGGCGCTGCCCAGATAGTCGATCTTGACTGGCACGTTGTGGATGAGTAACCGAGTGAAATGTCAACTTCTTTCACTCAGACTTAGCTAGCTCAGAATGTCGGACACTTCAGATGCGGGCTGGGGCCCCAAGTCCCCCAGCCTCCCGGGTCAGAAAAGGTAACAGTGAAGCCTTTCTTCCCACCTCCGTCCGGAACCATCCCAGAAGCCTCGAGCATGCCGCACGCTCCTGGCTCGGAGGCAGCAGCAGATGGTGGTGCCCGGGGAATTCAGGGTGACCTGTGGAAGCCCCTCGGGGGTGAGGCCAGGTAGACGGGCTGTGCGTGGTGGAAGGGCCCTGGACAGGAAGGGAAAGTGGGGCCCCCGCGGCTGCCCCACGGCCGTTGTTTTTGTGCACGAGCTTTCGTCACACCTCTCCAGGGGAGTCCTCAAAATACTGAAGTTGGAGCACGTGTGTGCCGGGCGACTTTGCAGGGGCTGTGAGCCCACGTTAGCAGGTAGGGGCGAGAAACAGCAGGACACAGGACGCACAGTCGTTCACTAAACGAATACATCAGTGGTGCTGGCGACAGCGCTGGGTCTCGTGCAGAGCGAAGCAGGGCTGCCCCTGCTCTCCCGGCCCCGGGGTCCAGTAGGAGGTCAGGACAATAATGGTCAGTGGTTCCCTTTCGGCTTCATTCATCTCCACTCCTGCCAGGAACCCCATATTTTGGGAAAAAATGTCTACTAAACTCAACAAAATTTTTTGGTAATATTTGATTTACTCTGGGGGATACATGTAACTGCTAGTGAGCGCCGATGTAGACGATGTAGCCAGACCGGTGAAAGTCCGAAGCGTGGGTTGCTCTAGTTGGTTAGTGAGGCTGGAGCATGGGTTAAAATCGAATTTCCATCCAGTCACTCAGAATAGGGAGTAATTTTCCCGCCCCTCTCTGACCTCCGGGAGGGGCGTGGTGTTGCCAGGCAGCCTGACCCTCGAGGCCTGTGTGCAAAGAGCCCAGCTCCTGGTGCAGGAAGAGGTGGGCGGAGGGGAGGGCGGCCCGTGGCTCGCGGTGGGGCTGGGAATTGAAAGAGTGGGAGTGAAGAGTAATGTCAGGGGATGGGTGCGCCAGGGGGTCATAGACATCCTTCTCTGTCCAGACCCAAGCACGTGTTCTGTTACTCCCCGTTGTGGTCCCTGATTACCTTGGGGACAAATCCTCCCTGGCTTCTCTGCCTCTGCCTGGGCCTGTTAGAGCCTCTGACCCCTCCTTCACTGTCTTCCAGAATGCTCCAGCCCCTCCCTCCTCGCAGCCCCTCTGCTGTGCTGGGCTCTGCTCTCTGCACCTACAGCTCCGCTGCCGTTCCCTGGGCACCGCCTGGGCTCCACCAGCTCTGAACCCAGCACGTCAAGCTCATGGACCTGGACTTCCTTGGCTTCCTTGTCCCGGCCCCACCGAGACCTAGGGGGATCTCTGCCCTGCCTTGTGAAGTGGCCAGAGACCACCCCCTCCAGCTCTCCAAGAACCCCGTCAGGGTTTCTGGGAACCTGACCGATGTCACCTCGAACCCCATCACATTCCATGGGACAATAGCAAATGTCACGAAACCCTGACAAAGTTCCACAGTGTTCTACAAAGTCTTATCTTCTATTATTAGTATAGCCCTAGAGGACAGTCCCCTGAGAGCTGAAAATATTCAGTGGCTAAAAATGGCGATGGAGTCCAAAGGGACACGTGGCTCAGGATTCACTCTTCCCACCTACCTCCAGTGGTTTACAGCTGGAGTGAGCTGGGCTGGACCCATGAATGGGCCACAGCCAGGGTGAGCAAGACAGATGCCTCCCCTGGGAACATTTACTCATCAGTATGGCACTTAGAGTCAAATAAAACACCAAGGTAGTAACCTCGTGGGCAGTCTTAAACACCGTCACACAGCGAACCCTCTCCTTCCTCCCCGATGGCTGGAGTTTGCGAGGGAGCCGGGACTCCAGCAGCTCGCCACACCCAGTGCCGGCTCTGGGATCAGAGGACTTAGAAACCCAGTGCTGGCCCTGCCTCCCTGCTGGGGCACCTGAGGCTCAGGTGGGAGGGTACCTGGTTCCTAGAACTGGCAATACAGGAGCCACAAGGAGTCTTTGGGGTCATCCAGTGGTCCAGCCTCCCGTGGGAACAGTGAGAAACTGAGGCCAGAGAAAAGCAGCTCCCCCAAGATCATAAGACTGGAGTCTATGACTTTTGATTCTCCATCCAATTAACTAAAAATGCAATTTACAAAATGCCCACCTGTGCATGGTGCTTATGTCTGACAGCTGGCAAAGCGTTATGCTTAGATCCCAACATAATTCTATGAGTTAGGGCGGGGCTTGCATTTTCGTCTTGCTGATGTGGAAACAGAGGCGTGGAGAGGAGAAATGGCCACTGGGAGACTGAAGTGGAGGTTCCGGTACACAGATGTCCTGGATGGCGTATTCCTCCCTCCCTTCCTGCCCCGTCCGTCTTTTCCTCATCAGGCTGCTCCCGTGTCCGCCGACCTCTGCTAGTGCTTTGAGATCAGCTGGTCCAGAGGCCTCATGTCGTGGGGGTGGGGGGACAGGCTCTCAGGGACGTTGTCTGACATGCCCGAGATGCCTCAGGGTCAGGTCCTTGGGTCCTGGGGCTGTGTTCTTTCCGTCAGTATCCACCTGCCCAGCACCATCTCTGGTGGTCCCTCAGAACAGTGGTGGAGGACTTCGGAACTCTTGGCTTGGTGCTTTTTTCAGGACAAATTCATGTGCCCATCCATCTTGTGCCCACGTGGTCCCACCTCCTCATGCCCCTCTGCTCGAGTTGGCCATGTTTGCATTGCTGCTGATTTCCCCATTCCCCCATTTGCTGAATTAAGAGCTGGCCTCCAGGGGTTGGGGGAAGCCTCTTCTGGGGGTGACAGTCATCAGAAGCCCCCTTGCCAGACTCTGCTTCCTTGGGGACTAGCTTATCTGCCTTTGAGAAGAAACAGCTCCCACCGTCTTCCTGGTGGGAAGGCAGCAGAGATTCATTCGCCCACACTTGCAGCTCCAGGGTGTTCTCACAGTCGTCTCCCTCTCGGGCTCCTGAGAAGGGACTCTGTCACTGTGCCACCTCGGCCAAGTCCTTACCTCTCTGGTCTTATTCCTCATCTGCAAAGTGAGGTTCTGTGTGCGTGTGTGTGCATGCATGCACTCACATACATGAGTGAACTCCAGATGCCCCTCCAGGTTTAGTAGTTTATGGTACTGGCTCCTTCCCTATGTAGGATAGAAGTGTTATGCCAGTGGGGGGGGACTCCACATGGGCAAATGTGTCCCAGCGTTGCCCCATGACACTTTTTGGTGAGGATTCCCCGGCAAAAAGGACCTTAGGTCCTACGGACGTTGAGACCAAATTGGAGATTGCCGCACACAGCCAATACTTGCTTTTCAGCAGCTCGGGATAAAAAGTGAACACACATATCTTTCTGTATTTAAAGTAATCAGACTCACAGCCCATCATCTCTACGGGTCCTGGAGTGAAAATGTCATTTTTCCCTCCCTCTGGCCACTACCTGAGGACTCAGCAAAGCATGGCCCTGTCCCCACTGTCTCTGACTCAGACGCTCCCCCCTGAAGCCGGAGGTCTTCACAACAGCTACTAGAGCAGGAGGATCCCACAACATAATTGGCACAATCGCAGTTACAGCTTTTTAAATGATCCTTTTTATGCTATGTGGCTGAATCAGACTGTTCTGGAAACAATCCCCACCCCCCACCACCCGACCTGTAAGAAACCCAACATCACCTGGCAAGATCTCTTGTTCCTCATCATGCTTTTCCCCTTCAGAAGTCCCTGGAATCTTCTCCTACCAGTTAACCTTAGATGGAGCCACCTCGGTTTTTAGCTCACACATTGCTAAAAAACAACAACAACAAACCGCTACATTTTCTAGTTTACTTTGCAGCTAAGTGAATAATCTCTGGCCAAGGAAGTATAAGCGGAAGTGTGTTATGGGACTTCTAAGAGGTCATCTCTAAAGAGTAGGAGCATGCCCTTTGTTGTTCCTTCCTCTCTCCTACTGCCAGGAACATGGATGTGATGGCTGGAACTCTAGCAGCCACCTTAGATCATAAGGGTCACACTTCAGCGATGGTGGAACAGTAAGCTGGAAAGAGCCCAGCTCCTGATGGCCCTGTGTCCTCCAGATCAGTCCTGTATTTCCTACTTCTGTATCTCTGTAATGTGAAAGAGAAACAAACTTCTTCTTGTGTTTGAGTCATTTTTATTTTGGGTTTTCAGTCACATGTGGTTGAACATGATCCTAACTGATACACCAAGCAAGCTTGATTTCTAAACAGAGAGGGACTCTGAGGGTATTTGCAGACCTCATATGTTCCTTTCCCTGTGGCAGCTATAGAGCCTGTCTTCTGTGAGGGGACGCACAGATCCTTGTGTACCTTGCTTAAGAACGAGAGACAATAGTTACAATCTGTTAATCCCATCTGTTTTCCATAAGAGGGAAAAATAGTTACATGGTGGTGACAGAAATCCTAGGCCACATAGAGGGGTCTCCCATGAGTCTCCCATGACAGCAACACCGAGGACTGAGGGTACACAAAGAGGAGATACTTGTGGAACCTACTTACAGGAGATTTATTATCCAGCACTGGCAGGGTTTGTGATTTTCAAAGCCCATTTTCATCCACTGTAACCACATTAACCTCAATGCCTATTTATCCTGCCAAGTACTCCAATGACATTGTTAGCCCCATTTTACAGACCGTGAACTTGAGTCTCAGGAGGTGGTAGGGCTTGCCCAGGTGCTAAATGGTTAAGCAGGCCTGCCCAGCTCTGTTTTGTTGTGGTTTCTCTTAGTGGAAGGAGTACAAGCTAGCAATGAAATTTCCAAGACTTTCCAGAAAAATTCCAACTTTATCAAGTTGTTTTTTTCCCCACCTCCCAAAGCACACTTGTTACAGACAGATCCCACACACTAAGTTCTAATTGGGAAAATATATTGGTCATTGGGAAAATGCCTTCTAAAATCATTATCATGCAAAGTGACAAGTGTTTCAGAGAAGGATGGAAAAAGCGTTGGGAGCTTCTGAAGACTTCCTGGAGCAGGTGATCTTTGATCAAAACATAGAAATAGCACTGGCCTGAGATGGAGTAACATTCTCTGGAGATAATCAGAGAGTACGTGATGAGAGGAGGTCATGGTGAGGAGTCATCATGGAAGGTTAAGAACATTCTGGGACGAGGAAACAGCACATGAATTACAAAGGCAAGGGGCTCAGGTATATATACCCAAAACATACACACACACACACACACACACACACACACACACACACAGAGCATGTGAGCAAATATATGTTAGGCTAATTTAAATGAAAAAAACAAACAAGATTTTCAGGTTTTTTTCTTGTATTTGTTTAAGAGACAGTGTCTCACTCATTGCCCAGGCCGGAGTGCAGTGTCGTCATCACAGCTCACTGCAGCCTCGAACTCCTGGGCTCCGCCAATCCTCCCGCCTCAGCCTCCTGAGGAGCGGGAACACAGGCCTGGGCCAGCATACCTGGCTAATTTTTAAAAAATTACTTTTTCGAGATGGAATCTCACTATGGTTGCCCAGTCTGGAAGATTTTCAATATTACTAACAGACTAAGTAGATTCCAACGCAAGGCAAAAAGGACTGTTTGCACGGAATAAAGGTATAACCCACAATGTGGGTAGAATATGTAACCTCAAACTTTATAAAGCAAAACTATTGGAAATATCTGGAGAAAGTGATAGAAATTCTTTGTAAGGAAAGCTTGAACACACAATTTTTAAGCAAAGAGAAGTCAACTGATAAAAAATAAGCTAATAGGGATTTTAATAATATAACCAGTAAGGTGTTTTCCTTTGTGCACGGGAGCACGGAACACATCTTACTTTCACACATCCATGGGTCACTGGCCAGAACTGAGTGTGTATCAGTCAGAAAGATCCTACTGTTGTCCAAAAAACATAAATTTCACAGATCACATTTTCCGATCAAAGCAAAATTAAACCATAAGTAACTGTAAAATTTGTAAAAAGTTTTCTTAAAAGCTATTGGAACATACAAGAGCAAAATGCAATTTAGAAAATATTTGGAAAGTAATAACGTTACACCTTAGAAGAACAAAGCTGTTCTCCAGGGCAGGCGCAGTGTATTGGGTGCATTATTTATAAAAAGAAAAAAGAAAGAAAGCAAGCTAAAACATGATGATTTAAGTATTCAGTTCAATAAACTAGTAAAAGAGGAAAAAGCAACCCCAGTAAAACAAAAAGGATAAAGCCAAAGTCAATGCAGCAGAAAACAGCTGACAAGTAAATGTGAGTTGATTTGAAAATTAAAGAAAATTTGGTAATCTGGTGATTCCAGTTGAATAAAAAAATACAAAATATAAATAACATAGCAAAGGGGATATAATTTCACAGAACCGGTTTATAAAAAGAATAATATATCTCTCTATATTAATAATTATGCTGATGCTTTGAAAATCTCAATGAAAATAGACAATTATCTGGCACTCTATAAATTATCAAAAATCTTGAGAAGATATCAAAAAAATCAGTAGTTACATAACACACTAAAATTACCATAAAAATACTTTCTAAAGAAGGTTGTAAGCCAGGTAGTTTTAAATGTGAGTTATTTAGAATGTTCAAGGAACTGATTTTATTTGTTCCTTTATATTATATATTATATTTATATTTATTAATTAATTAATATTTATTTATATATTACATATATGCATGTATGTAAAATATAACTCTTTCAAAGCATAGAAAAGACCAAAAGCTACCCAAATAATCTTGCAAAGTCAAAATAATCTTGTTACTAAAAACCTATCAAAGCTAACCCCCAAATGAAACAATTGACCCATCTCATTTATGAGCACACGTGTAAAAATTCTAAATATTTCTTCTCTGGTGATGTCCAAAAAAAAAAAAAAAAAAAAAGAACAAAAAAGAAAAGAACAAAAATAAAAAAAGAGAAAACAAATAAATAAAATACTCACAAGTCAAATTCAATAGCATGTTAATTATTCATTCAAGTCCCATAGACTTTGTCCCAGGAATGTAAGAATGGTTTAATGTTAAAGAAAATCTATCAGTAAAAGAAATCCCATCAATAGGTTACATAAGAGAAAACATACATGAGTATCTCAGTAGATGCCTAAAGGCATTTGATCAAAATGAGCATTTATTCCCATTCTTAAATAATATCATTTAACGTAGGCTGGTTCACACTGTGTGCCGGCCGCTATGCTAAGTACTTGACACCGTTTATATTATTAAATATTCACAGCGACAACTTGAGACAGGTCCTCCCGCCAACACAGGACCGATGGCTCCACCTGTCCGTTATGTCCTATCTGCTCCTCTTCTCAGGGACCTCACATGATCAGTATCCTGCACACTCGCCTCCCCCTCCCCCACAGCCAGCCCCTTCCATAACATTTAAATAAACTTAAGAACTTTGAAAAAAACTGCCCCTTGGTCCCATATGACTCCCCCATCACCCCCCCATCTTCCTCCTCCCCTTTGCAGCTGAACTTGAAAGTCTTTACACTCTTCCAGAATCTTCTCTGGCCACCGGTGACCTGCATGTTGCCCAGCCCACTTGACAGGTGCCAGTTGCATCGCACTTGAGGTGACACTCCCTAGGGCTGAGTGACAAAGGCACAGGTATGAGTGGGGAGGCTGGGCTCTGCTGCCAAAGATACATCCTCAATCCAGTGGCTTCACGCAGACGGCAAAGCTGTGTTTCCCGCTGTCATCCCGGGGAGATGTCTAGCTTGGTGAGCAGCTCTGCTCCTGGCAGTGACTCAGGGATTCAGGTTTTTCTTGCATTGTGTCTGTTATTCAGGACAATAATCCCTCCTGTACAGATGGTGTTTTTCCATTGTACAAAGCGTGGATATTTTACAAAGCACATGGGATATTTGTTATTACTCCACTTTTGTAGAGAACATGATTGACACCCAGAGGTGCCCAGCAAACAGGCAAGCCTCACACAGCTAGAGAGGGGCGGAGCCAGGCCTGGAACGTGGGTGCTTCCTCCAGCTCCAGGTCCTGCCCGCTTTTGCTGGGCTCACCCTGTTTCTGGTGGCAGGTCGCCTTTCACAAGCTTACCACGCTGCCTTCCGCAACCCCAGGTCAGCGGAGCCTGCCGGCAGGTGCTTTCCTTAGGCTGGAGGCTCAGAAAATCTCCCTGGCTTCTGGCACTCTCTTCCCTCCCCACTGGAGCTTTTCCAGGGCGCCCAGCAGCCCCTCTGGTACACATCAGGGTCCTGCCAAGAACCTTTCAAATGCTCCCCAAGAAAAGGCCAGACCCGTTCACTGGGCTCTGTGCTGGCCAGATACCACCCTCTTACACGCTGCGTAGAGATAAAACGCGGAGGTGACAAGCACTTGGAGGAGTCGAAATGTCAGCGCGACACCCCCAAGTCTCCTCCGAGTGTGTGACTCGGAGACGGTAAAGGTTGCCCAGAAAGCAAACTGTTACAGAGGAACCGAGGAAGGTTCCTTGTCCGGGTTCTCGGAGCCAGGAGCTCCAGAAGAAACGGTTCTGCTGCCAGGAGCCCACCGTGACTCGCAAGCAAGCCGGCGGCGCGCCAGGCGCCTGGCTCCCCAGCCCTGCCAAGACACTTGTGGCTCCCGGGAGCTCGGGCCCTCACCTCTGAGCCCCCTTCCGCCATGGCCTCCCGCCTTGCCCTCCGTTCTCACCCGGGGAAGCCTCCCCCAGGCCTTGAGCTCCTCGAGGGTGGAGACCAGATCTAGTGTGTCGATACCCCCAGGGACCTTGCTGGGGTTCTGGCACAGAGGACAGGCTTGATCGATTTTTATCCAGTGAACAAATGACACTTCTGGAAGCTCTGCATTCTGGGTGACCCAGAGGCCAAACTTCATGTCCTTTGCAGTGCCTGCTGATGGCCTGGAGAAAAGGCCACCTGTGTCCAGGAGTCAGAGGCGAGGACAGTGGGCAGGGAAAGAGGGCTGGATAGGGTGGGCCTCCTGCCTGTCCCCAGTGCCGCTGCCCCACTGGGCCAGGAGGTCCTCATCTGCAGGGGTTGGGGGCGGATGACCTCAAGGGCCTGTCCCGGGGCCAGCTCTGTGCTGTGGAGCGTGTCAATTGCTCTTGTCACGGGTGTTGTCACAAAAAGCCTCGCCACGGCCTTTTGGTCTAGTCCTTGGGTTTGACTTCGCCCGGCCTTGACTGTGGCAGCTCCCGGGGCCCTCCTGCCGCTGCTCTTTGCAGACCGTAGAAGGGCCCTGCCAGTGAGGAGCCCTGAAGCTTGACTGTCGGCTTCAGAGAAAACCCACCTGGTGGGTCGATGTCTGTGTGTGTGTGTGCGCGTGCTGGCGTGTGCCTGCGCGTGTGTGCGTGCGCGCGGGTCCTGCCTTGGGCCTGTTCGGAAGCAAGAGGAGGCATCTCGGAGGGCAGGTGAAGGCCTTGGTAACCAGACATGCTGCCAGCATCAGCACTCACCTTTCCCTTTTTATCCACTTTCAAGTATCGATCGTCATGTCTGAAAATGCTGGAACGGCAGCCGCGGTTCTCTGAGCCAAAGTGCCGTGTGAACTGTGAAAACTGTCTACCCCGTGTGGGAGGCGGAGATGGTTTCCTATTTTAATCCTCTCTGAGACTCCAAAGGTTAGTGGTTTGCGCAGATCAAACCACAGGGTCACGCTCACGAGCCCTTTGCAGAGGTCCTGGCTGGGGCTGCCTGGCTGGCCGGGGAAACTCCTGAGCAGCCCGGTGACCCTGTGAGGAGACATTCGTGACTCTGCATCTCCTCCAGCATGAGAACCTTAGAGCCGCAGGGAACCTTAAAAAACCCCAGGAACAGCTGGAAATGGACATTCAGTGAGTGGGAGTGACATGCCCAACGTCACGCAGGAGCGTGCTCAAGGTCACACCCATGTGTCCAGCCCCAAAGAGGGTGCGACAGACCCAGGAGGCAAAGGCCAGGGCGAGGAGATGGGGTTTCCCATGGGCAGTGGGAGCCACGGCTGGTTTCTGAGCAGGAGAGGGACGCACTCTCTGGCTTATTGTAGGGAACTCATCTGGCCTCCACGTGGCGCAGAGTGGAGCGCCGGGGCAGGAAGACGGGACAGGGCTGGGGCGGGGGCTCCAGGGCAGCCTTCACAGCAGTCAGGTGTGCCGAAGAGTTAAGGGAGGGGGCTGGGCTCCCACAGGCGGGGAGGGACGGGAAGGGCTGTCCGAATGGAAGAAACAGTGCGTGCAGAGGCCGTGGGGGAGTCCAGAGGGGCCTGGGGGACGCCAAGTGTTCTGGCATGTGGGAGGGTCCCCGAGTGGTGGCAGCAGTGGATGCTGGGAAGCCAGGTGGGCCCGAGAGTGGACAGCCCCTTGGCCCCTCTCCCGGCAGGCCAAGGTGTGCCCTAACCACTTGGTATGGGGAAGGACACCCGTGGCACTGCCGGGGGCGGGGGGGGGATTGTCCAGGGCAGGGGGAAGCACAGCTGGGGGTGGCCGGGAGCAGGGTGCCCGTTCTCCCTAGGTGCCCCCTTTTCAGTGGGGGTCCAGGTGATGAGAAGGTGTGAGAGGAGGGGAGGCGGGAGGTGGCCTAAGGTGGGCCCCCGTCACCCCTCCCACCCTCCTGTGCTGTCTTTGGACAGCCAGTGGGGCCAGAGAGATGACTAGCTGGAGAGGCCTTAACCTCTCCTGCAAAGTCCAGGATGACTGGGGCCGGGGCCCGGGGGCCTGGAGCCCCCAGCATGCCACGGTCTGAGGGCACGGTCCGAGCCCCAGACTCTCCAGGATGCGGCAATGGGGTGAAAGACCCGCTCCCATCTCTCCCATGAGCTTATGAAGGGACCAGCTGGATTTCAGACTCGGGAGGTGACAGGGTCTGTCCTAATCCCAGCCCTCCACCACCAGGTGTGGCAGTTTGATGCCACCTCTGCAGGAGGCTGCCCCACCCCACAACGCCCCCTCTCTGTCTCTCTCAGACGGCCCTGAGCACACCGCACTGTCTGAGAACCAGCAGCCCACGTGTCTTGCCCTGTTTGCTCTGCCGGGGGAAGTCACTCCTGCAGGTGCCATCCTGGGCACATCCCCCTCCTGTCTCCCTTCCTTGCTGCTTCTTGAG
The DNA here is from genome assembly GCA_963574885.1 of Lepilemur ruficaudatus. Lineage (NCBI taxonomy): Eukaryota > Metazoa > Chordata > Mammalia > Primates > Lepilemuridae > Lepilemur > Lepilemur ruficaudatus. The sequence goes on from CAUYRT010022463.1 coordinate 111,290, forward strand.
GAAGGCGTTGATGGTTCCATTTTGTAGAGGGGAACACTGAGGGCCAGAGAGGTGAGTCACTTGCTTGAACAGCACAGCTGATAAGAACAGGCAGAGTGTGGACCAACACACACCTACCCGACACAGCGGGAGAACCTGTCATTTAGGAGTGCGGGCCCTGGTGCCAGATGCCCTGGGTTCGAATCCCACCTCCACCCCAGCGGGCCGCCCAGCCGTGTCTCTGTCTGCTCATCTCTCAGGTGAGGACGGTTCTCGTGCACACCTTGCTGGGGCAGGTGAGTAAACACGGGAAGAGTTAGGGGACGCCTGCTGCGTACAAAATGCTCAGCCAACGTTGCTGTTGTCGTCAGCATCTGACTCAGGAACCCCCTTCCTCGAAGGCGAGACGTCAGCATGTCTGGTTGTGCACATGAGCGTCCATTCCTACCAAATTTCTACCCGATCCATATTCCTTTGTTGGGCTGCCATAACAAGGTACCACACAGTGGGCGGTTTAAACAACAGACACTTATTGATTCACAGTTCTGGAGGCTGGAGGGAGAGCCTGTCCCTGCTCCTCTCCCGGCTTCTGGTGGCTGCTGGCAATCTTTGACATCGCTTAGCTCAGAGGTGCGTCCCTCCGATGTCTGCCTTTTGTCCCCGGAGACTGTGTCCCAATTTCCCCTGTTATAAGGACGCAGCCATGTTGGATTAGGGCCCACCCTCGCGACCTCACCTTAACCTGATCATCTGCAGGCGTGTCAGTCTCTGCCCGCGAGCTCTCCCAGTCTGGCGGGAAAATGAGACTCGACACAGGCAGGTGTGAGGTGGGGCAAGGTGTGTCCCCGAGAGGGGGGTGCAGTGTCCCCAGCACAGGAGGGGGAAGCATGGCTATGCCCATTTCTGGGCCCCAGTGGCCTGGTATACAGTAGGCGCTCACTCCCTTTTTGCTGGCGGATGAGTGAATAAGAGTAGATTAGAAGAAGGCCTAGCAACGTCCTGCTCGGGGCTGTCTGAGAAGCACTGAAGCCACTTAAAGGGACAGAAAGGAATTTCTCGTCCCCAGGCTCCAGCTCCTTGGGTGTTGAAAGATCAAATTCCTGCAATTCATCTCCTCTGTCTACTTGGGCCTCCCTTTACCGAGCACAGAGACCCAGGGAGATGCTGGCAACATGTTAGGGCTTGGCGGAGGGGATGAGCCGGCTCCACGTGCAGCCTGGATTCCAGACGCTGCCAAAGTCAGCTTGATGTGTGTTTGGTCTCAGCATAGACTCTTCCCATCATCCGACTGTCCTTGTCTCAAAACTGGAGGCACAGTCCCTTTGAGACTGATGTCTGGTGTTTCGGAGCCACAGGACTAATAGTTACTGGTGTGTAGGGTCACCACCCTGGGAAGGTAAAGCTGTTCACTCCGTTGAAGCTGGTGTCCGGGTGGCTTTCTGGGGGAAAAGTCCCGTGATGGGGCCACAGAGTTCTTCAGTTGGTTCAGTGGCTAGAACAGGGCTCTCCCAGCCCTTGCAGTTCTGGCAAGCCACTTTCCCTCTCTGAGCCTCAGTTTCCCCACTGTCAAAGCATGAACTAAGATATCAGACTTAGGTGATGTGCTAGAATCATTCCAGTTTGAAGTTTAGGGCTTGGATGAGTTTCATGCTACCGTGGAGGGTGTGAAGACCCCATGCTCTGTTCTTACGGAGAGTCTGGTCGTGATCTGCCGTTTGGGGGGAACCTGGTGCTGATGTTGAACCTCACAGCAGGTGAGGTGGGAGGAGTCGACCGTGCACCCATTCTCTGTCTGCCCAGCAAGGACCGGCTTTGTGCCCTGTGTGGTGTGGACAGGAGACAGAGGCGGGTCACAAAGTTCCCCAGCTCCACCCCTCTCTACCTCCAGTCTTGCTCTCTGTCTGCTTCCTCTGGCACAGCACAAATAAAACGGCAGCATTTGCACCCCAGCCAATGTCGAGTTCAACTGGCTCCTTTTGGCGTTAGCCAGAGAGGCATGGCCGACGTCCAGTCTTGGAAGGCCAAACCACGCTTTCCAACATCAGCACCACTAAACCGCATCCCTGAACGTCAGCATCTGTGAACATTTTGAGTGTGGGGTCTTCACATTCTAGGTGCCATCAATGGGCAAGCCTTCGTCGTTTGCTGAATAAATGAATGAATAGCTATTCTGAGGCAGCCTGGGTATTAGCGGAGTCTCTCTATCCTCCTTATCTCGACACTAGCCAGATTATCTGCTTTATCCATAAACAGAATCGCAGAATTTTGGGTGGAAGACCAAACGTCAGTTTGACAGTCAGGGCCCTGGCGACGAGGAAGTCAGCCTGAGAGGCGCAGTGGATCGCTCAAGGCTCCCGACAACCTTCCAAGGCAGATGGGGCCCCGCCCAGCTCTCAGTCCAGGTCACACCTGCTGCGGCCACCAGGCACAGGCCCGGCAGGCATACCTGCGGGGTTTGAGGTTCGTAGTTCCACTGGGTGGCCGTGACGCCAGTGTATCCACTGAGGGCCCTGCAGGCCCTTGGCTCAGGGCATCTGGCCTGCGGGAGCCTCAGGGGCCACACAGGTGCCGTGGGAGGAGCAACCCCGAGCACTTCGGCTGCTGGTGGGGAAACAGAAGCCACGAGCATTGTGCTGGGACACGGATAGATTGTGCTCAGTCGGTACAGTCTGGTTCAAGAGCCAAACCCCAATGAACGAAGCACATCAGTCCAGGAGAGGAGAGAGGAGAAGAGGGTTTTGTGTCCGGGAAGGCTAAGGTGGGAACAGGCCCGGCTCACACGGTGGGGCCATGCGGAGGGTGATTCGTGCAGAAGTAGGGCAGGGCAGGAGGGCTGGCCCTGTGCCTCATCTCTGTCCATCCTTCCAGATCTGAAGAAAGTGAGGGAGTTGGAAGGAAAGCAACGGTAGAAAAACGAGATGAGGCCGCGAGTGGGCAAGTGCGTGGAGCGTGCGCAGCAAAGGCCTGGGCACGCTCACACTGCACGCTCGCTCGTCGTGGTCTGAAATGCACGTTTGACTGGGCGGCCTTTTATTTTTACTTCCTAAATCTGGCGACTCACACGGAGGAGACGGGGTGATGGTGCTGCCGGGACACCAGGAACCTTCTTGGCAGCTTCCCACGCTGCCCATGCCGCGGGCTGAGGCATGACGCTGGCGTGCAGGCCAGGGGGACCCGTCCGTGGGTCCGGGTCAGCAGGCGCCGGGATGCTGAGCCCTCATCTGGGCTCTGGGCGGCTGGGATAGTTAATTTTATGCGTCAACTTGACTGGGCCACGGGGTGCCCAGATACGTGGCCAAACGCCGTCCAGGTGTGTCTGCGAGGGTGTTTCTGGATGAGATTGGCATTGGAATCTGCAGACTGAATGAAGTAGGCTGCCCGTCCCAAGGAGGCGGGGCGTCATCCCGTTAGCTGGTGGCCTGAGAAGAACAAAAGTCTGACTCTCCCCCTAGTAAGAGAGAATTCTCCCCGCCTGATGGCCTTTGAACTAGGACATTGGCTTTTTGTCGCCTTCGGACTTGAATGGAAACATCAGCGCTTCCTGGGTTTCTAGCCTGCTGACCCTGGGCCTTGCCTGTCCCCAGGATCACATCTCCGTAACTGTGCGAGCCGGTTCCTTTATGCGTGTGTGTGTGTGTGTGTGTGTGTCCTATTGGTCCAGTTTCTCACAACTCTGACTTGTGCAGGGTCTGAAGCCCCCGTCCCTGACACCTCGGCCAGCTGCAGCTGTCCCCAGGGCTGGCATCACGCACCGGGCACAGGTGGCCTCGCCGGGGCGGCGGAGGCTCTGGGTGCACGTGGCAGGGGCCCAGCCACTGGAGTTTGCTGCCTGCCTGTGCGCTGACTGGGGGCTCCTGGAGCCGCTTCAGGAAGGAAGCAGACTGAGCTCTCAGGAGGGAGAAGTGCTCTTTGTTTCTTCCGAAATTCACCGAACGGCACAAGTCTGCTTTTTAAAAGCAAAGGAAATGTCACGTTCCAGAAGGGAGGCGGGGAGGAAGCATCTATTAGGTGCATCATGGCTTTGTGGTTTTTAATTCCTGTGAGGACCTCAGAAACCCAGGATTGGGTCACTCTGGTCCTCTGTTTATGCCACAGGCTCACGACTGGCCCGATGTTTATTCTCAAGTGTGTGCGTTTATATGATAAACACCGAGAACCCACCACCCGACACGAGAGCCAGAATATTGCCGAGAATGCGCTTCTACCGAGAGCCTCCGCTCTCCCTCACCCAGTGATCACATTCCTGAATCTTGTGTTTGAATTAAGAAAGAAAATTGCAGGTTTTCACATGTAAATACTTGAAAGAATATGTTGTTTATTTTCACCTTTTTTTAAAAAAAAACTTTATTAAAATACCTATCTCTTTTAATCTTCCTGGGGCTACATGGAATCAGGCTTGCTACGCCCATTTCACAGATGGGCAAGCAGAGGCCTGGTGCAGCAAGTGGCCGAGCTGGGATCTGAGAGGGAACGTGTACAGTTCTGGGGCCACCGCTCCAGCTCCGAGCAGCTGGCCCCCATCAGGCAGTGGGGGGCCCGGGTCTGCCTTGTTCAACACAGAGCCACCTGGTCCAGCATGACAAGGGTGCCCAGTGAATGTTTGTTGAGTCAAATCATTCCATTATATATACACACATCAAAATATCACATCGTATGTCATAAATATATGTAATTCTTATTTGTTAATTAAAAATAAAAAGTAAAACATATTTATTGAGTAAGCAGATATCCTTCCCTGAAGTCCGTACTGAAAAAAAGGGGCATTGCAGGGACCACCCTTAGGAACACAGGCAAACCATGTTTGGATTGTCCTCATAAGAGCTGACATCAAATTTCCCAGCTAACTGTTTTTTCAATGAGGGAAAAACAAACAAGTTTCCCGCTCCACAAAATCAGGGCTATGAAGGGCGACGTGGTTTGCTCTACCTGCTGCAGCAGAAGGAAAGACTCCCCCAGAGGGCTCCGAGAGGGCTCCTGGTGCCACCCTTCTCCTCTCTGGCCCTGACCCCACCGGGGGCCCTCAGACCCTGCTCCCATGGCTGCCAGAGCCTGGGCTCCGGATGCCACTGGGCCCTGGAGGCCCACTGTTGCCCCGAGGACCCCACAGAGGTATGGGGAAGCCTGGCCGGGCTTCGCTTCCTCCCGGGTACAGACTTGGGTCCCGGAGTGACAGCTGGGGAGCTCCCCGTCCTGTGCTCAGACTCCCTGCCCCAGGGCCTGCGGTCCCTGGCCAAGCCCTAGGCCTGGCCCACTGATTCCTTAGGGTGAGTCCCTCCCCAGGAGGAATCTCTGTCCCTCAGACAAATAGCGCCTGGGGAGCCTGCCCCCCAGTCTTCCAGACAGGTGACACTAACAGTAGTAGTTGCTGACAGTTAGTCTCTGTGCTAAGCACTGTGTGCACATTATTTCCTTCAGTCTTCACTGTGGACCCCATTTTACAGACGATGACACTGTAATGTCATGATGAGGCTCAGAGAAGTGAAGTAACTTGCCTTGGCTCACACAGCTAATTCATGGGGAGCTTGCACTGGAATTGAGGTGTTCTTAGCCACAACATCTGGAAGTGTGCGGATCCTGGGGTGGAGAGGGGTCGGGCACAGCAGAGGTGGACACGCTGGGACCCCGTGCACAGCCAGTGTCTCAGGAAGGATGGGAATGGGCACACGTGCTCTTTGAGATTCTGCAGCCCACGCTGAGTTGGGGCTATTGGCCCCTCCTGCAGACGGGGGACACGGAATCCCAAGCTCCATGGTGACGTCACAGGGAGGCCCAGAGCAAACCTGTGTCCTGATTTGTGGTCTACGCTCTTGAGTCCAACAGGGCTGGAAACCAGCCTTGGCCAGAATGATTTTCCAAATGACGCATTGTCGACCTTGGTAGGGAGGAACGTGTCCAGGCCTTGTTTTGGGGGTCAGGGCTGCCAGGCACGAACCCTGGGCATGTCAGGCCCGGGGTGAGGAGGGGCTGGGTCAGGCCGAGACATGACTCATAAAGGCTGGCACAGCACCGTCCATGGGGCACAGGGGCTGACACAGGGTCACAGCAGGCAGGCATTCCGAGGGTGCTGACATCACGTGAGCCATAGGAGGGGGTCAGTGTCCAAGGGGCAGGTGCACATCATGGGGAGGGGCTGGAACACCAGCTGGACAGAGCTGGGTGCTGATGTGCTGGCCTCCAGGGCAAGGCCAGGTCACGGGCTGCTGGTGCAGCCAGCCCTGTCCCAGATCCTTGTTCCAATGCTTTCTTCTCCCCCAGGGAGCTGGAGGTAGGAAGCAGGGGTGCCTGGGAGGGAGAACTGCCTTGGGGAGGGGACCCCCTTCACAGCGTCCCCAGGAAGCTTCCCCTCAGGATTCAAACTTCTTTGAGCAAGAAGATGCTTCCTGGAGCCTTGGAAGGAACAGAGCACCGTGGAGTCCTGGGGTTGCTGCCAAACCCAAAGTTTGCTCCTCAGGCAAATGCCGGGGCGGGGACGAGAGAGCAAAACATATGGAAAAACCAGCGTCTTCCATGCCGCCGGGAGGTGCCGCCTGGGCTGCAGCTCTCCCAGGCAGCCTGCACCCCCTCCTTTCCTTCCTGTGCCATCTGAGGCCTTCCATGGACAGCGGCTGGGGGCTCTGTGGCTTCCCTCGATGGCACTGGGGTCACACCAGCCCTTGCCTTCAGGCTGTCACAACGAGGAGGGAGAGACAGACATATGAAGTGAAGGGACCATGTGGCCACAGAGGGAGGTGCTGACTATGCCCGGAGAGACCAAGGAAGGCTTCCAGGAGGCAGTGGCAGCTGAAGTAAGCTGGAATTCGGTCAGAGTGGAAGAAGTGACGGAGGTGTGTTCTCAGCCGCATATGTCTTTGAGATGTTTAAACACAAAGATGCTGAAGCTCAGAGGTGTTAGATGAGTTTAGCCCAAGATCTTACAGGTAGTAAGTAATAGGCAGGTGAGGGCAGGATTTGAGCCCGGGCAATCAGCCCGTGTCAGGTCTGTGTCCAGGTGCACGGAGGTAACCAGGCCTGGGTGACAATGAGGTTGCTGGGAAAGAAGTGTGACCTGCTCATCCTGGGACATGAACTGGGGAGGGGGTCTTCGGGCTTAGAAAGGACGTGGATGGCCCTGTTCTCAGGGGCTGGGCTAGACTCGCCGAATGGGCTTCCAGACACATCCCACTGCAGGGCCTGGAACCCTCCAGACTCTTCTTTCCTGGGGCTGTCAGTGTGCCTGGGGGAGGAGGGGCAGATGCACGTGAGTGTGTGTGAGTACATGTCTGAGTGTGTGTGCACACACACATGAATCTACCCTCAATAAAGCACAAGGTCCTGCAGAACGACATCAGTGACACCCAGGGTGTGTTTGGGCACAGACTCTGCAGATGCTGCCCAGGCCACCCACTGAGCGCTGCGGCCTGCTGATGACACGTGAGGGGCAAGGATGGCACGTGCACATCTGTGATTTGCTGGCAGTGCCCGGGGCTGCAGCATCCACACTGGCTGAAGGCAGCCAGGGGTGCTCGGCTGGGGCCCGTCGGATCCTCCTGTCTCCTCCCGAGAGGCACACAGGCCAGGAGCTCCTGAGAGGTGGCCCAGATCTTGGCATCGCCCAGAAGGGTCCAGGGAAGCAGGGCAGCCTCCTCACTCTGGGCTGGCCAGGGGTCAGAGCCCTGTACTTTGCCCGTGAGCGGGCCCCTGACCTCCTGTTGAACCTGACAGGGCAGAGCAGGTGTAACGGCTCCACGGGAAGGTGTGCCTTGGGCGAGGTGCTCTGGGTCCCTGGAATGAATTGCCCATCGGCCACCTGGCGTGTCTGGTCAGCATAAGGCTGTCCTCCCTCCTGGACCCACTCCTAGGGATATAGACAAAGGGACAGGTCGCGGCCCAGACCTGGGGCAGTGCAGGAGGAAGCGGACGCAGAGACCACACGAGTGGGCGGAGGTGAGAACCTGGCCGGTGCTCAGTTCACAGGCATTTTCTCACCCTCTCCACAAAGGCCCTGTCCCTGGCCACCTGCCTGTGTGTGCAGCCAGCTGGCCCAGGCTTTCATTCCCACGGGTCACCTCTCCCCGGCCACCCAGCTCCCCAGGCTGGGCAGGGGGTGCTGCTCCACCAAGGTCTACCCGTCCTCATGGCTCCGGCAACTGTCCCCGGGTCTCTGCCCCTGGCCTCCCTGCACCCCTAAGAAACCACCTGACCTCCCTGGCACTGAGCCTCTCCAGCCCATCTGCCACCTTAGTGCATGCAGCTCAGCGGATGAGGCCAGCCCACCTAGGGCCCCTCCCGAGGGCCAGCACGCCCCTGGCACCACCCACCACTCTTTGCACAGAGTGACTCTGGTGTGCAGGAGCACCAGGTCTTGCAGACTCCCAAGGGCCAACGCAGCACGGACCAGGGCGTGCCAGCTGAAGTGGCGCCCCCTTGTGGCTCCAGCAGGAACAGTTTGCAGTGGCCCTGCCCCACCCACTTTGAGGTGAGGAGATTTCTTGCTGCGGTTTATGATGGGGATGAGGGCCGTGGGATGTACCTTGATTCCAGTTCTGCGGGCCCCTGAGACTTCATTCACCTGGCCACATCGTGCTGCAGCGAATCCTTGTCATTTGGGTTCCACAAAACGCAATCCACCTGTATGCTGTTTTGACCTTTCACTTAAAACGTCAAAAGCCCCAAATTATTTATTTAAAAAAAGTAGAATAGCTGCATTCATTTGCCCAGAAAATACTTCTCAGGGGTCCCCTCCTTTGCCAGACTTTGGGAAGCTGGGGCTTCAGGAAAACCAGGTCAGCGTCTGTATCCTCAGAGGCCCACGGCCCCCCAGGGCGGACAGACGCTCAGGATGCTCCTTTTCCCAAGAAATCTGGACACAGACTCCCTCAGTCCTCAGTCCAGGATAGTCACGAGGCATTGTGATCCCATTTTATAGATGAGGAAACTGAGGTTCAGAGAGGTGCAGAGCCACGCAGCAAAGGTGGAGGGGGGAGGGCCTGGTGCGTCCCTAAAAATTAAACGAGAGAACGTGTAGAAGTGCTTCCCTGTGTCTGGCACACAGTAGGTGTGCACTAAGTGTTTAAAAGTTGGAGACAGGAGCTGCTAGGCACAGAACTACTCCATACTCCAAGTCTCTAGACTTCGACATTTAAGCTCTTTCCACCTCTGCCTGGTGCCCGCCTCGCGTGGACGATGTCACAGCAGTGACACATTTGTGTTGTTTGTGTCCCAGTGGCACTGATGACAACGTGCATGACGCTGGCACTGCAGCACTACTCCACGGGACGGTGGCTGCAGACGTGTGCCCAAAGGGAAGGGCAGGGCACAGGGGGCGGGTGTGGGGGCTGGTGAGAGTCTGCCCGTCGCCTTTTTATTTCCAGCCTCACCAGGATAATTTCCCCTGGTGTTTTTCAAGGCCTGGGGCCTGGGCCTTATGTGGCTGCCATGGGTTTTCTGACTGGTCCTAGCCGGGCGGGGCTCTGCTTCCCTCCCCTCTGTGCCCCGCCTGGACTGCTACATGGCTCCTTCCCCCAGAGCGGGGGCTCTTGTAATGCGACAGTCCCTTGGACAAAATCCCGTGCTGTGCCGTTGAAAACTTGGGTCTCAGACCCAGTTCCCGGCCCCCTTTCCACTCAGGGCTTGATGTCCCCTGGGCGGCAGGCCCTGCCCAGACGCTGGCTCCCATGGAGGGTGAGTGCAGGGGCTACCCCAGGGCATGCGGTCATCCCACGGCCTCAGGCGGCCTTCTCAGGTGGGGGCAGCAGGGGAGTTGAGACCCCATAACCTGCCCTGGGCGTCCGTGCTCTCTCGTTCTCATCCCCTTCCCCTCCGTGCTCTCTCGTTCTCATCCCCTTCCCCAGAGAGGCCCGCCTGGGGCAGATCAACAAACCCACTGCCCAAGGGACCGCCGACCGACTGACCGGGCAGGAGCTCACTCCTGGACCCAGGTCAGTTTAGGGGGTACGTGGGAGGAGGAGCCCCAGCAACCCCTGCTGTTGCCTGGGCGGGAGGTGGGGGGCAGAGCGGTGGGCCCCAGGCCTCCGGTCCTCATGATGGTGTCTCTCTTGCTGGGTCCTCATGCTGGGTCCTTCGGTAGGCACAGTCCCAGGTGGGAAGGGAGTGTAACTCAGAGACTTTTCACAGAGGTGTGAGCAGGGTTAAAGGACCCAGCAGGGATGTTGCTGCACCCTGGGGCCAGCAGCACTGGGAAGCAGTGAGCCCCCCAGCGGGAGGGGTAGGGGCAGCACAGGTGAGAGCTGGAGCCACAGAGGGGCCGCCTGGCAAAGGCTGGAGTCGTGGGAGGACAAAGCCACTGCCAGGACCTGGGTGCTATCCCGAGGAGGGAGCAGGGCAGAAATACCGACCTGTCTCTACCCATCTCCAGTCCGGGTGTCCCAGGCGTCCCATTGGCTGGACCCGACAGGCAGCCAGAGCCCAGCAGCCCAGGTCGTGCGGGCCACGTGTGAGGTCGGCCCCTGGCCAGGGCAGGGCAGAGCAGGTGGAGGACGGGCTGTGGGGTGGGGAGCTGGTGGCCCATGGAGAATGCTTGGGGTGGCTTTGGGCACTGGCTGCCAGTTCCAGGGTGTCAAGGGAAGCCCCATCCCATATCCACGCCATGCCCACATATTTCAGAAAGACCCTGGGGTGGGGGGCAGCCATGCTGCCGGGCTTTTGGGGGCCTCAGGAGCCTGCCGTGCTCGGCCCTGGCTGGGAGCCAGACCTGGCCTTGTCAAGAACTCAGTGATGGATTTCAGAGCACAGGAGGGGGCAGGGGCCATAGGTCAGCCGGTCCCCTTGAGGCTGGAGGTCTGCAAGGTGCACTGCCACAGTGCCAGGGTGGGAAGACACCCTCCCAGGCCTGTTGCAAGGACTACGATGGATAGCCACGGCATTCACCGCTCACCGCACACCTGCTGTGTGCCACGGGCAGCTGGGATGCTGCCGCCCTACTCAGAGATGCCACGGCACATGTCAGGTCCACTCTCCAGTGTGATCTCTGCAGTTCAGGGACCTCTCGTGCTACAAAGAACAACCCCTAACAGCCTGCACTGCCCTGGACATCACCCACTTGGGAGTGAAGTCTGTGCCGACACCCGGACGCAGGCCACCCTGGCCTAGGAAAGACCGCCAGTCACTGGAGACATCCAGGGCCCTGTCGTGCAGCAGCTGCAGGCCCGGGCCTCCCAGCAAGGAGCTCAACCTCCCCGCCTCTGCGTCCCGGGCTCGGTTCCCACTGCGTGGCCAGGACAGCTGTTGCTTCGGAGGCCAGTGGTGGACTCTGGATGATCATTTACAGATTGAGAGGGGGAGATAAGGCTCTCGTTGCTGCCTGTTTATGTGCCCTTTATGGGTCATAAAGAGATGGCACCGCTGGGGGCCATGCTCCCATGCCAGCTCCCCTCACTGTCCCTTTCTGCCTGGCTTTTATTGTCCACTCTTATCTTTCTCCCTCCCCATGCCCCACCCTGGTGCAGATCCCCAAGACCATAACCTTCTTCCAACTGCTGCTGGCTTTTCCCGACCTTCTGCCCCAGGCACGGAAGGTACCTTTATCAGCAGGGCTGCTGCGGGCTTGGCAGGGGCCCCAGCCCTGGATGGCCAGAGAGCGGGGAGATTCTGCCAGCTTAGCAGAGACCCAGAGCTGCCCAGCGTTGTGGAGAGAGGGATTATAAGAAGTCAGAGCCAGGCTAAAACATTCCTGTCTACCCCCATAGTGTTCTCCCAGTCCACAGACCCCTGTCCGGGGTTGGATTTGGCCCATTTCTCCTTGTCTGTCCTTCCTCTGTGCAGTGACGACTGCTCTGATCAGAGAGTGGGGCCACTGGCAGAAACAGGCACTCCTGAGCCACCAGGGACCATTTAGGGACTCCTGGATCTCTGTCTTTGCACCTCGAAATGGATGCGGGCCCTGGTGGTTAAACCCTCTCATGCTAGTGACAGAACAGTTGCCCATGGGTGAGGACAGGCTTCCTCCGTTTAAGAGAAAGTAAGATGTACTGGCAACCTCAGGGAGCACGGGATCAAGTGACTCAAGCTTCAACCACAGCCCACTCCTCCCTGGCATGGGGGCTGAGCCTCAGTGTCCACACCTGCCCAATGGGGCTGTGATCCCCACCTCCCGGCCACCACGAGAGGAATCAGTCCATCTTTGCTGAAAGGGCTTTCCACATGCAGCCAGGTGGAAGGAGGACAGCTTTGGAATCACGAGGACTTGGGTTCAGGTCTCAGTGTCGCCATTGGGCCAGTCCACCTCTCCCCAGTTCCCTGTTTGCAAAATGGGGACAGCAAAGCCCACTTCTCAGGTATGGGGGAATTGAAGAAAGTTGTGTCCTTACTAGTGGCAAATGCTCTGCACGTGGCAATGGCTGGTAATGACGCTGAGACGAGACATCAGTGTCCCCACTTCACAGATGGGGAAACTGAGGCTCCAGGAGGGCAGTCAGATGAACGGTGGGGCTGGGTCAGCTTCAGCCCACGCACTTGCTGCCCCTCTCAGCCCCTTCTCCTCCTAGACTGACCCAAGCGTAGCGTTTGCTCCAGGAGCCCTAGGCCCAGGGTGAGCCTGGCTGGGGTGCATCTGCCTCTCTCCCTGAACCCAGGGCTCCTCAACCTACCACCACCAAGGGGCAGATGCGGGTGGCATCCCAGTGGGTGGGCCTTGGGCATTTGTCCCCAGCATTCCAACCTGCTTTGTGGGCTTAGGGGTGCCGGGAGGCGCGGCGCAGGTGGAGGGGTGAATGGGCTCACTGAGTCACTCTTCTCTGGTGCCCAACCCATGTTTGTTTTGTCTTTCTGGGTTTCAGCCCTTTGGCCAGTGGAGGTTAAAGATTACTGAGGCAGCTGACAATAAAAGTGCCCGGTGTGCTGGCCTTTGACCACCCATTGGAAGGCAGCGGGATCGCGTTCTGTACAACCGCCGCGGCGGCGGCGAAAGTGGCGAGGGCGTGGGCGCGGGGCGCACCCTCCTTGTATTAATATTAAGCGGACAGTCGCTCTCGCCTGGGCAGTCGGGCCAAGTTTCTCTTTTATCTGAAGCCAGGGCCACAATGTGGCATTGTTCTTCGTCTCAAAGGCCACCGTGAGGCCCCAGAGTGGACCCGGGATGGACTCCACCTGGTAGAGTAAACAGCCACCCAGAGGTGGCCGGTACCAGCGGAGAGCGGAGTTTCCCTCCTCCTGGAGGAGACACATTTCTTCTGAGTCTGGGAAGCAGAGACCTGGAGGTGTCGTTACACCCACCTTCTGGACCTCGCTTTCCTCACCTGGACCAGGTGTTTTGCTGGCACCAGGTGCCCCAGGGCAGCATTCTTGATCTTTCTGTGCTGTGGACGGGAGGAAGTCGAAGGAGCTCCTTCTCAGAATAATATTTCCTTAATGCATAAAATAAAACCTGAATATTACAAAGGAAGCTAATTATATTGCAATACAGTTATCAAAATATTTAAAAACAAATTTGAGATAATACACGTGCTTCTTTGTGAATGCACTAAAGAACAAGTTCTAGCCGCCAGGCTACCAACTACTGTCATTTCAAAAGAGTGATGGGTGAAAATTACATTGCATGATATCTACGAAAACAAGGTCACAGACACAACTTGTATTTCTGAGGTTTTTGCCTGTATTTATTTGTTTAAAATTTTTTATTCGAAATAATTACGCACTCATAAGAAGCTATAAAAATAGCAGAGACTCGTCACTTGCTTCCCTCAGTGGTGACATACTATAGGACATGATAATGTAGGTTATCACAACCAGGACACGGACTGGCAGTACAACGCGCTGGGCTACAGACCTTCGTTCAGGTCTCACAGTTTATGCATGCGCTTGTTTTTGGCATGTCTGTGTGTAATTCTACATTCCATCACACACCTAGACTCACGTAACCCACGCCAGCATCAGGACGCGCGACTCTTGCCTTGGTGCAAAGGAACCACTTCAGGCTACCCCTTCATGGTCAATCCCACCCGCTTGCCTCAGCCTTCGCCCATCCCACTAACCTCTTCTCCGTCCTATACGAATAATGACAGTTAACCCACCAAGCCCTGACCCAGCCCTTTCCCATGGCCTGCAGAGGTGAGAACTGAGGCTGCGGCCCCACAGCAGGAAATGGCAGCTCTGGTGCCAGCTGCATTCAGATCTTCTCTGCTCGGCCTCACCCTAGATCCCCAGGTGGAGAAACCCAGGCTCGAGTTCCAGCTCCACCTCCTGGTAGCTGTGTGATTTGGGGCACGTCCCAGACCTCTCTGAGCCTTGGTGTCTTCACGTTTCAGAGCCTGCAAGGAGTGATGGGCCCGCCTTGATGAAGAAGTGTGCTGGGTGGACTTGGAGGGGACTGGCCTCACACCTTCGGTGGCGCTCCATCCTCAACGCGACACACATGCCGAGTTTTCTGAATTAGCTGAAATCCTTTTGATTGCACACGACAGAATCTCAACTTGAATTGGCTTAGGCAGGGAAAAGAGTATGATTTGTTGGTTCACGTGATAAAACCTCCTCCCGGGCACGTGGCCAGACAGCACTGCATCCTCTGTCTCCCCCAGCTCGCCCAGCTCTCTCTCTCTCCCTCCTCTTACCTCTGATCCTCTCTGCAGGTTGCCTGTGTGTGTAGCGGAGGCTGGAGAGGAGTTTATGGCCACAGGCGGTTCTAGAATCAGACCCCCCAGCTTAATAACTTGAGCAGAAAGAGGACATCTCCACAGGTGCCATCTAGAAAACGGTCCAGGGCAGGCAGCAGCGGGCTGGCTTGTGTCCCCTGGTCGTGTCTGGACCCGTGTCCAGGACAAGGCTCAGTCTGGATCATGAGCTGGTCCTTGTGGTTAGGGGCTGGGATCTGTTCTCAAGGACAAGTAAGCCGGGGAAGCCGTTTGGGCTGAAAAAGACAGCAACAAAGTGAGACTGGCTAGGAAGGTGGCGGGTGTCCAGGGAATAGCACGGGACTGTCTGGAGAAACTCAAGGACTAGAAGGAGATTCTGGGACTGCCAGTGGGTAGCCGACGACAGTGTGACGGCTCAGGGAGTCGCTGAATGCACACTCGGAAACTTTCATTAAAATTATCTCACGTCCCGTCCATGTATGTCCAGACTAAACGGGCAAAGACGTGTTATCCGGATGCCTCCGTTTAGAGAGGCCAGGCCAATTATCTGTTCATTTATTTATCCGTCAAATATTTGCTGAGTGCCTGAAATGCACTAGGTGTTGGAAGTAAATTGATGTGTGAAGCGGACACAGTCTCTGCCTCAGTTTATCGATTGTGTCAGTCCTCTGCTGCCAAGCCTGCAGGGGCTCCCCAGTACCCGAGGAAGAAGTGGCAACTGCTCAGCCTGGCACACGAGGCATCGGTCATCGACACCCACCTTCCCTTCTAGGCTCTGCCGTCTCTGCCTGCGCTCATCCGCCTTGCGGGGCCCTGTCTTTCTTTCATGCCATCCCCTCTGCCTCGACCTCTCCTGTCTCTCCCTACCCGCCTGTGGACCCCCCATCAGGGCTGGCTCACGTCCACCTCGTCTCTGAAGCCTGAGCTCCCGTGGCCCGCCGCCTGCTGGGGATGGAGCGTCCTGGCACCAGGACACTGAGTCAAGTGGGGGAGGCGGAGGCTCTCTGCGGCACCGAGGGGTGACCACCTGTCCTTGGAGGTAGATTCACGTGGAGACCTTTGTGTGTGTCACCACTGCTCCCCGAAGACATCTGACTCCTGTTTCTCATCACGGAAACTTTGCTTTACTGCTTATTTGCAAAATGGTTCGCTCATTTGGTCTCCCTAGTGACCCTGGGCGGCAGGGATAGAAGCCCATTTTGAAGATAAGAAAACCGAGGCCCAGGTACTTCTGTTTCTGGCAACACTGTGGACCAAGTAGACAACCATCTTACTGGAAACAGGTGGAAACCTTGGACTGAAAAAATCTTAAATGTATCTATAAGCTGACAAGATAGGAAGGGAGATAGGAAGGTGTACTCGGGCCAGGAAGTAAGTGCAGACAGAGACTCAGAGAGGTCCGCGGGAGACGGAGGCAGCTTTTGACTTGGAGGCGCTCGCTGACCCAGGCCAGCGGATGGGCTGATGGCACGTATCTGGAAGCGAGGGAGTGAGATGACGCAGCTCAGGGCCGCCACAGCGGGAAGGCCAGGGAAAGCGCGAGTGCCAAGCAGGCACCTTGGGGCAAGAGCGAGCCGGAGAGCAGTGAGCCAGTGTCCCTCCCGAGCCTGCCCGGACAGCGCCCGTCTTGTCGCGTGGTGCTGGGTGAAAGCGGAAACAAAACCTCCTCCAAGAGTTTGTGACTGGGGTCACTTTGTAGCCTGAAGTCACAAAACTCGGGAGGCCAAGACTTTAGCTTAAAGCAGCCCTGTACGGGGAATGAGCCCGGGCATGGACAGAAGGGAGCAGAGTTCTCTCTGGAGGACGTTGCTCTCACCCCAGGCTTCGAAAGCGTTCTGCAGAGTTCCATGGAAAAGGAGCAACTCCTGTGTAGAAACCACTAGACAAACAAGGGCACAGGGCAGAGAGGCCGGGAGAGAGAGGACAGAGAACGAGAGTCTGTTAATACACAGGCTGACTTTCGAGAACTTCAGATACTTAGGATGATTATACAAAGAATGCAAAATATTAGTTTAATATATTAGTTTAATTAGCTTAAGAAATAAGAGGATGTTTAAGACGAGTAAGTAAGAAGATTAGCAAACAAACTCCTGGAAATGAAAAAAGAATTGGAGTTGAACATTCAATAGGCAGATTTAGCCGCAGTTTGGACAAAGCTTAAGGGACAACTACAGAATCTGAAGGTAGAAATAAAGAAATTATCGAAAATCAGCCCAAAGGGACAAACATATGGAAAACACGGACCCGAGGCTAGCAGACCCGGGGGACTGAGTGGGAAGTTTAAATGTCGTGCGGTGGCAGCTCCACGGGAAGAGGACAGAAAGGAAGAGGACGGATGGGAGGGGGGGTGGGGGCGCAGGATGGCGATGAGAATTTTTCAGGATTGAAAAGGGAACAATCCTCCTAAGGCCGATACATTCCAAGTTAAATTAAAAGAGAAGTATAACACAACGAAACTTCAGGGCACCAAAAACAAAAAAGACCTTCTAAGGAGGAGAGAAAAGATCTGTCCTACATAGAAGAGGGACTTTTCCACAGACGCGCAAGGAGCCAGGGGACAGTGGAATGATATCCTCAATGTGCTGAGAAAAAATGATTGTTGACCCGGGATTCTATAGCTAGTGAAAATAGCTTTCAAAAATGACGATGAAATGCAGCCATGGTCAGCTGGACAAACAGAAAATCTGCCACCCCTAGCCCCTCACTGAAGGAATTCCAAAGAACATACCGACAGGAGGTCTGAGGTGCAGGAAGGAGTATAGGACTAAAAGGAAAGTGGTAAATATATAGGTAAAAATTGTTTTATATTGACTATATAAAACAAAGTCATGGCCGCGCACAGTGGCTCACGCCTGTAATCCTAGCACTTTGGGGGAGGCCGAGGTGGGAGGATTGCTGGAGCCCAGGAATTTGAGACCAGCCTGGGCAACATAGCTAGACTCTGTTTCTAAAAATATATATATAAATAAATATATAAGCTGGTCATGGCGGTGCACACCTGTAGTCCCAGCTACTTGGGAGGTCGAGGCAGGAGGATCGCTTGAGCCCAGGAGTTTGAGGCTACAATGAGCGATGGTTGTGTCACCACATTCCAGCCTGGGCCACAGAGTGAGTGAGACCCTCTCTCTAAACCCGCCCCCCCCCCAAAAGGCAACCAAAGCCATATCTAGTCACATACATGATAACTGGCCGATGCATGCTGAGCAGGTGCTCACAAACGGTAGTGACGAGGATGAGGATGGTGGTCCCCACGGTGGTGCACACGACCTGCAGGATGATTATATGGAGAGAGGGCAGGATTAATGTCAGAAAAACTTAGTTTTGATCATAAAACTTTCATTTATTAGTCAAATGAGAAAGTTCACAACTCCCCAAGAGTAGTTTTACGCTATGATAGGTGGGGATGAAAATAGTGCTCATAGGGTTTTTGAGAGAAATACATTAGCTAATGCATATAAAACACTAAGCACAGGGCTTCGGACATAGTTGGGACTTTGAATCTCAATTTGAATCTCAACCTCTTGGTCAAAGTCTGGAATGGAGGGACAGGTGGTTGAGGAAGGTGGGCAGGGGACCAGTCGCTTATGAATGTTAATAACAGAAGCCATCATGCATGGAGCATCTACTATGCACTAGGCACGATGCCATGAAATCCATGTACATTTTCTTATTTAACCCTTACCGTGTCTTTGAGAAGTAGGCAGCTGTGTACCTAGGGTGCTTAACACCTGAAGCAGATCATGTTTAGCACTTTCCCTCCTCAATGTGACAAATTTATTTTCAATATCAGTAACAATATCTTTTTATTTTTTAGTTCTAAAACAATTAACTGAAAAATAACTTTTAAAGGTAAAAATTTAAAATTAAACTTTATTTCAATTCAATGCAACTTTTTTTATGAACTGAAATTTTCATCTATCAAGCAAAAATACTACATCTCTTAATTTGCAAGCTTGAATGATTTCCAGCCACTGTAAAATTATTCTCCAAATAAACATTGTAATTGAGTTCATGTGTGTTGAGTGCAAACCATTTAACTGGAAGTTCTTTATATTAACTTCCATGTAAGGTACAATAGTTAATAAAGGATAAGTAATGAAATGTGCTAATTTGAAACACATACATGTTATTAAAACTCAACTGTAATAGCAGGAATTATTTAGAACTTAGATCAACAAAAATTCTTTTTCCAAGGAGGAGTATCTTATCACGGGCGTTATTTAGAATTGCCAAAGCAAGGTAGTAATAAGAAGCAGATCAACCTTTAGTTGGCTTTATTATTGTTTTAAAATTATCTGTAGACAGTTGCCTGCACACAGAGTAAACTATTCTCCAGAACCCACCCTCCATATGCCAAGATAGGCCACTGGGTGAGATATTTCCTTTGAAATTTTTCATCTTGGTCAGCACTTTTGAATTTACAAATTTATTATATCTTGGTGCTTCACCCACAACTATAAACTTAGTATTTCTTTCTATCCATCCATCTATCTAAAATGTATCTGCATACTCTCTCTCTTTGCTATACGGTTTGAATATCTGTCCCCTTCAAAACTCATGTTGAAACTTAATCCCAATATGGCATTATTAAAAGGTGGGTCCTTAAGAGGTGATTGGGTCATGATGGCTCTAATGAGGGATTAATGGTTATCTCGGGAGTGGGGCTGATGGCTTTATGTGAAGAGGAAGAGAGACCTGAGCTAGAACGCTCAGCCCCCTTGCCACGTGATGCCCGGCGTGGTCTGGGGACCCTACAGAGAGTCCCCACCAGCAAGAAGGCTCTCACTAGAAGCAGCCTTTGACTTTGGACTTCTCAGCCTTCATAACTGCAAGAAATAAATCCCTGTTCTTTAAAATTATCTAGTTTCCAGGATTCTGTTAAAATGAACAGAAAACCGACTAAGACACACTCTCTCCTAAATGTATAATAAATAGACCATTTAAAAATGTAATATGTTACATGATTTTTTTTGTTATTTTCCCTTAAAGTGACTTGAAGAAATTTTAAAATTAGTACATTTAGGGAAAGTTATCTCATTAAAAATAGTTACGTGGCATTTTATAGTGTAGATGCACCATGACTTTTAAAGTAATTTTAAAAATTGAACTGTAACATACATAGAAAAGCATACACAACCCATATCATATAACTTAATGAATTTCTTGAAAGCCCCCTTGCATAACCACCAACACATAACAACAAATGGAAGGTTATTGGCACCCCAGAAGTTTCCTCCTAGCCCCCTCCAGTCTCTGCTTTCCCTCGAATGTAACCTCTAGCCTGACTTCTATCACCGTGACCTGTCTTGCCTATTTTTGAGCTTTGTGTACCTGAACTCATAGTGTGTAGTGTCTGTATCTGGCCTCGTGAGCTTGATCCGTGTTGTTGCATGTAGCCGTGGTTCACTGATCTGTAGCATGATCGTTCATCTACGGTGTGGTCACTGCACGACCATACCACAATTTATGTATCCATTCTGCTGCTGATAGACATTTGGCCTGGCTCCAGTTTGGGGATATCATGAATAATGCAACTATGCAAAATTTTAAGCTGTCTTCTGATGGCGGCATACTCACACTTCCGTTGAGGAGTGAATTATAGGGTGTACATATATATTCAGTTTTAGTCACCTTAGAAGGGAAGCAGTCATTCTTTCGCCATTAAGTGTGATGTTAGTTATAGTTTTTTCTAGGTACCCTGTATCAGGATAAGGAAGTTTCCTTCTATTCCTAGTTTGGACAAGGATGAGTGAATGAGTGTTGAACATTTTCAAACACTTTTTCTGCATTTATTGAGATGTTCCTATGGCAAACTACATTGATTGATTTTTTAAACCTGAAACTTTTCTGTTTGTGTGATAAATCCTGTTTGGGTATAATGTATTATCATTTTAATGATTGCTAGGCTTGCTTTGCTAATATTTATTAAGAATTTTATGTGTTTTCCCAAGGAATTTGGTCCATAGTTTCTTTCTCTTATAATGTCTTTGTGTGAGTTTGGTATTAAGGCCTCAGAAAATGAGTTAGGAAGCATTTCTGCCTTCTGCATTTTCTGAAGGGGTTTATGCAGGACTGGTACTGTCTACTCCTTGAATGTCTAATAGAAATCACCGGTAAGTTATATCTACCTGGGCATTGTTTTTTGTGGGAGGGTTTTTATTTAATGAATTACAAATTCAATTCCTTTGATAGTTGTTGGGCTGCTTAATTTTAATTTCTTTTTGAGTTAGTTTTGGTAATTCATATGATTATGGACTGAATGTCTGTGTCCCCCCAAACGAGTATATTGAAGCGTATCCCCCAATGCCTTCAGGAGGTGATTATTAGGTTTAAGTGAGGCATGCTAGGATTAGCGTCCTCCCATGAAGAGGAGGAAAAACCAGAGCTCTCTTTGTCTCTCCACCATGTGGTTGTCATGGAAGAGGGCCATGTAACTGAATCTGTTGGCACCTCGAACTTAGACTTCCGTCCTCCAGAAATGTGAGAAATAATAATGTCTGCTGTGTAAGCCACCCAGTCTATGGTATCTTGTTATAGCAGTCTGAGCTAAGCCATGTCTTTCAAAAAGTTTATTTCATCTAAGTTGCTGAATTTATTGACATAAAGTTATTTATGGTATTTCGGAAAGGATTTTGTGTCTGTTTTTTAAGGATTCTAACGTATGGAGCCAGATCACAAAGGCTCACAGGAGTCGACGTGAGCATGCCTTTCTAACTTTGCATTTGGTGACGTCACATCGATAGCTTGAAAGCAGCCGTGAGGGAGTGTTTACAACAGGGACATTGGCAAACTCTGTGATTCAGATCTTTTCTCCCTGACACAGGTAGCTGTTTTACGAGCACAACACGGCTTGTTTTATCCTTCTAATGTCTGTAGGATCTGTACTTGTGTCTACTCTTCCTGAAATTGATAATTTTTTTTTTTTATTACTCTGGCCAGAAGTCTACCAATTCTATTGATTTTTTTCAAAGAAGATTTTAGTTTTATTTGCTTTCTCTATTGTTTTTCTGTTTTTCATTTCATTGATTTCTGCTCCTTATTATTTATTCTGCTTACTTTTATTTTCATTCTTTTATTTTTTAAAGCTTCTTAATATAGTAGCTTATAGCAGAGATTTTAAGCCTTTCTTCTATTCTACTATATGCTTTTAAAATGATGATTTTCCCTCTTAGCATCGCTTTATCTGTACCTCTCATATTTTCTTTTGTTGTGTTTTTGCTATCATTCAGTTAAAAATATTTTCTATTTGGATTGCAATTTCTGTTTTGACCCATAGGTTGTTCAATTTCCAAATTCTTGGGGCTTTTCTAGGCATCTCATTGTTACTGATAAGTAATTTAATTCCATGACTAATTTCAATTTAGTCAGGAAATACACTCTGTGGGATTTTGATCTTTTGAAAACTGTGGAGACTTATTTTAAGTCCAGTGTGTGATCTATCTTGGAGAACATTTTATATACACTTGAAAAAAATTTGTACTCTGCAGATGTTGGGTGTACTATCCTATAAGCATCAGTCACTGTGCTTGATACTATTGATACTATCTTGTATATCCTTATTGATTTTTTCCCTAGATCTATCAGTGACTTAAAAAAATATGCCTTAAAATCTCCAACTGTGATTGTTGGTTTGTCTTTTCTTCCCTTTAGTTCTAGCAGTTTTTGCTTCATGTATTTTGAAGCTTTTTTAAAGTGTACATGTATTTATAATTTTCACATATTCCTGCTCTATTGATTCTTTTATCATTATAAAATGTCCCTTTTCTCTTTAGTAGTACTTTTTATTGGAAATCTATTTTGTGTAAAATTAATATAGCCACTCCATCTTTCTTATGCTCACTGTTTACCTGATATATCTTTCTGTATTATTTTATTTCAAACTTTCTGTGTTATAACTGCAACTCTTGCGAACAGCATGTAGCTGAGTTTTGTATTTTTATCTAGTTTGACAATCTCTGCCTTTTAATTTTAGTGTGTGGTCCATTTATATTTAACCTAATAACTGATTTATTAGGATTTAGGTCTATCATTTTGGTATTTGTTTTCCATGTATTTCCTCTTTTTTGGTTATTCTTCTGCCTGTCTTCTGTCTTCATCTGTGTTAATCACTTTTTTGTGTGTTTTATTTAAATTCTTCTATCAGCTTTATAGCTATAGACTAGCATTGTTTTTAGTGGTTGTTCTAGAGATTAAAATAGGTATCTTTAATTTATCACAGTCTACTTAGAGTTTACATTGAAATACTTCAGATAAAATGTAGGAACTTTGCAACAATGCTTTTGCTTAATGCTATCATCATATATATTACACCTATATTAACTATAAACCTACAATATAGTGTTGTCAGTTTCACTTTAAAAAATCAGATGCCTTTTAAAGACATTAAGAGAGAAAAATATACATATCCACAATACTTACCCACATATTTTGTATTTTGGGTACACATTATTCTTTGCTATAGATTCAAATTACCATCTGGTGTCATTTCCCCAGTCAGCCCTCCAGCATTTCTTGTAATGTACAACTAACTGTCTCGTGTTTTTTCTCTATTTTGCTTTCATTTCTGAAGGACTATTTTGCTGAGTATGAAATTCTTTGTGGGCAGTTTTATTTTTCTTTGAGTACTTTGAATATGTCATTTCAATACATTCTGATCTTCACTGTTTCTGATGAGAATTCAGTGGTTAATTTTAGTGTGCTTTCTCTCATTTTTCTTGTCTACCTTTGAGAATTTCTCTCTATCTTGTTTTTAGCCTTTTGACGATGGAGTTTCCAGGTAGCATTGTCTTTGTATTTATTCTGCTTAGGATTTGTTCAGCCTCTATTTCGCCAAGTACAGGAACTTTTAGATCATTATTTCTTCAAGTGTTTTAGTCCCCCTCTCTTGGCCCTCATTCTTGAGCTCCAATTACATCTACATTGGACTCCTTGGTATTTTCTCACAGTTCTTTCATGTTCATTTTCCTTCAGACTTTTTTCTCTCTGATTTGGATTGAATAATTTTTATTCATTTATCTTCCCATTCACTGATATTTTTCTTTCTGCTATGTTCATTCTGCTTTGAAGCATATCTAGTAAGTGTTTAATTTTCCATTTCAAATAGAAAATGCAAAGTTACATACTTTTCAGCAATGGAGTATTCCTTTAACTTTTTAAAAGTTTTATTTTCTCTGTTAAAATTTCCTATTGGTTCACTCATTAAGACCACATTTCATTTAATCTTTTAAAATAACACACCCTCTTTTATTTTTCTTAAATATTTATAATAGCCACTTTGAAATTTTTGCTAATCCAACATCTGTGCCATTCAGAGTTAGTTTTTATTTATTGCCTTTTTCCTTGAGTATGTGTCACATTTTCCTATTTATTTGCATGTCTAGTATTTTTCTTGAAAACTAGACACTGTGGACAAATATACTGTAGTGACTCTAGATTTTGTTATATTCTTCTAAGCATTATTGATTGTTGTTGCTGTTGTTCTAGCAAATAGGTAATTTGCCAGGACTCAATCTTTATGTTGTGAATTTTTTTGGGGGGGAGGAGGGAGACAGGGTTTCACTCTGTCCCCCAAGCTGGAGCACAGTGGTATGGTCATAGTTCATTGCAACACCAAACTCCTGGGCTCAAGTGATTCTCCTGCCTCAGCCGCCCGAGCAGCTGGGACTACAGGCATGTGCCACCATGCCCAGCTAATAATTTTTTTTTTTGGTAGGGACAGGGTATTGCTATGTTGTTTAGGCTAGTCTTGAACTCCTGGCCTCAAGTGATCCTCCTCCCTTGACCTCCCAATGTATATGAGCCACTGTGTCTGGCCTCAATCTTTAAACACTGTCTTTTCTGTGCTCAGTTGTTTTCATCTTCCAGCTGCTATATTTTTAGCTTGGCTCCTGGGGTCTCTCCTGCAACAGCACAGATTGGTGGTCAGCCAAGAATTCGGAAAGCGTTTATATCCACATTTTCACATTCACCCTTTCCGTGACTTCTTTGCTTCTATGGTTTCTCTCTTTAATTCCTGCTGCTCTGCCAATAGGGAGCTCTGACCTCTAACACCTTAAGCCAGTAAGGATTCACATTTCTGCTGCTTTGAGCTCTGCATATTGGGGAATGCCCTTAGTCAGAAAAGGGGCAAACTTACAAATCTCTCCCAGTGAACTTCTATCTTTCAAGGGTAGACTCTTCTTTGATTTCTGCCTCTTTTTCACTGGGCTGCCTGGGTTCCCCCACACATGTGCAAGTTAGCCAGGGATTTGGGCAGCTCGTACTCAGATTTTTGAATCTTGTTCCTTCTGTGGTTCTCTTGCTTCCAGGAATGCCCCCCTAAATTTCCAGCTACTCAGCTAGCTCTGAGCTTACTCCTCTACCTCTTCCAGCATATAAAAATGAGGTTTTCTACCATAGGATTTGTGAGGATTAAAGATCACCCTCAATCACATCAAGAAAAAAAAGCCACAGATTTGCAATTCTTTTCCATTGCAATAGCCATCTTATGACAAAAATCTCCCTTGGTTTCTGCCTTCTTTTGATTGCTTTACAGTGGCTTGAAATAGTTTTTCTTTTAATAAAAATTTTCCAGATTTTACAATTGTTATCTTTGAGAGTATTTGCCTACTTCCGCTATGACAATAAACCAGAAGTCTAAATGGTATCATTTTCAAAATATCATTTTCTAAATATTTGCTGCTGTTATATAGGAATAAGAATGACATTTTTATACTACTCTACTATCTAGCAATCTAGTTAGTGTTGCTAACTTCACTCATTGAATTTAACAGTTTGTGGGTTGTTTTGGTTTTTTTTTAACATATGTTGTCTGAGAAAAATAGCAGTTTCATTTTTTTTTCTGATTCTTTAATTTTTTTAAATTTTTCTTTAGCATATTGCCTAGGGTCTTCAGAATAATGTTTATATAAATGGTCATATTGAGAATCCTGATTATTTCTATATCAGAGAGATAGCCTAAGGATGATGGTCACTGGAGGTTTTTAAAATAGGTACTCTTTGCAAGAGTATGGGAGTTTATTTCTATTCTGTGTTTGCTTAGAGAACTTTTTTAATTAGGAAAGGTTGTTGAATTTTATCACATATTTCTTCTGTATCTGTTGAGGTGATAATATAATTTCTCTGCATCTCCTGAGAATACAGGGAATTAAACTGGTTGATTTTCAAGTATTAAGCCAGGTTTGCATTCCTCAAATTAATCAAATATGGTCATAATGTATTATTCTTTTTAAAAATCACTGGATTCAATTTACTTATATTTTGCTTAGGATTTTAGCATCTAGTTTAAAAGAGATTGCTCTGTAATTTTCCATTCATATAATGTCTTTATCAGAGTTTCGACACTAAGATTGTACTGGCATCCTAAAATTAGTAGGAAAGCGTTCCTTCTTTTTCAGTCTCTGGAAGTTTGTGTAATATTGGCATTGCTTTTTCCTTAAATGTTTGAAAGAATTTACCAGGAAAACCGTCTGTGCCTGGACATTTCTTTTTGGGAAGATTTCAAATTACACAATAACTTAAAAATATTTATATGCTGGTCAGATTTTCTATATCTTCTTGCATCAGTTTTGAGAAGTTGTGCTTTTCTGGGACTTTGTATACGTCACCTTTGTTCAAATGTTTTGGAAAATAGTTGTTCATAATGTGCCTATAGGGTCTGTGGTGATGTCTACGTTGTGTTTCTAATATTGGAAATATTATCTCTTTTTTTTCTTGATTTTTTTTCTAGATGTTTATCAATGTAATCACCTTTCACAAGGAATAATTTTTGTCTTTGCTTATTTTCTCTGTTACATGTGTGTTTTCTGCTCTCTTCTTTATTACTCCCTATTTTTGTCTTTGTGTCTAGTTTGCTTCTCTTTTATTACTTGACATGGATACTCAGGTCATTAAATTTTTTTCTTCTTTACCATACCTGCTTTTGAGGCAATATATTTCCTACTAATCACAGTTTTAGCTCTATGTCATATTTTCTTATGTTATATTTTTAGTCTCATTTCATTCAAAATATTTTCTAATTTCTATTTTGGTTTATTATTTGACAAATTGAATATTTAGAAGTGTTTTGGTTCATGTTCAAACCTTTGGGGATTTTTTGCCTGCCTTGGTTCTTTCAGTTGTTGATTTCTGGCTTAATTTCACCCTGGTCCCAGAACAGGCTCTGAATGATGTCAATCTTTTGAAATTTGTTGAGTATCATTTTATGATCCGGCCTATGGTCCTGCTTCTTTCAAAACAATTGTTTTTAACTTCATCTGGATTTTCCAGTTGTTCTTAACAGGCATGCTGGTCTTCCACAGGCTACTCCATCATAGCTGAAAGCGAAAGTCCCACGGCATCATAATCTGATTAATCACTTCCATTGGTAAACATTAACTTCATTTCCAGTGTTGTGATGTTGCAAAGTGCTGCAGCGGACGTGCTTGCGACTGCTTCTCGGGTACTTGCGTGACTGTGGGGCATCAGAGGAGCATAGCAGAGGGGTCGAGGGCACAGCTCTCAGCAAGAGCCCAGGTTTTCGTCCTGATCCTTTGTCTTGTTAAAAACACAGATTCCCGGGCTTCACTCCAGATCTCGTGAGTCAGTTTCCCAGGTGCATATAATGATTCTACAGTCAGGGGACCGCTGCTCTAAAACAAGGGATAGCGATGGCGATGATGCTCTGAGCAGAGCTGCCAAAGCGCTGCGGCTGGTGACGGATTTTCTGGGAGGGAGTGAGGAGAGGAAGAGGAGGGAGCAGGCATTTTTCTCTGCTGCCTTAATTCCCTTGGGTCCCTTTGCCTCTTCCCAAATTGTTCCCAAACTTGTGCTGTAAATCCGGCATTCTTGGATCTCCCCGTGCCTCCAGTCTTGCCTGTGAGGAGAAGCACCGAGCCTGCTCAGAGACAATACTCGGGGAGGTGTGACTCATAGTCCTGGGATTGCGACCAAATCTGGGTGGGTTCTGGTGGCTGCTGGAGAACGGTTTCCTCACAGCTCTGGGGGCTAAGCGGAACCATGCCCGGGCGTTTCTCTTGGGGCCGTGCCAGCTGCAGTCGCACTCCTGTTGGGGGTGGGAATAGACGCATCAAAACCAGGTTGGGGAAACAGAGGAGCAAGTTCCAGCGACAGGCTGTGAGGATGCTCTGTGGGGCTGGTCCCACTCAGGTTCACCTTTACACGCGAATCTGGAGGCCGCAGGAACTGCACCTCACCTGGGAGACGTCTTTGCCTGACAGCACCCCATCTTTCAGGCCCAGATCGACCTTACTTGCTTGAACACAATTCTGTGCAAATCATTTATTTAACAAATATTGCTAAAATTCTGTGGCAATAACTGCTCTAGCTGCTGGGGACATGGCAGTGAACAGAACACATACGGCTCTCTGCCTTTTCGGAGCTTATCTTCTGGTGGGTAAAGACAGACAATAAACAAAATAGGTAAAATACACTATATCGATAAGGCAGTAGCCGCTACAGAGAAAAATAAACACAAGGAGGAGACAGGAAACACCAGCGATGATGCCGCAATTTTACTACAGTGATTGATTGATTTTGGATATAATTTCAGATTTACAGGAAAGTTGCAAGAACAGTACAAATAATACTTGGATATCCTTCACCCACACTCCCCAAATGCTAATATTTTACTGCATAAAATATTCTCTCTCTCCAACTATTTAAGAGTTAAGTGCCTCTATTTCAGCCTGTGCCCCTCCTAAAAACAAGGATTTCTCTTGCATAACCACAGGACAATGATCAAAATCAAAAAAGGAACACTGGAACCAAACTATTATCTAAATTGTAGTCCTTACTTATAACTGTCCCAATAATGTTCTTTATACTGTTGAGCTCATTTGTCACGCCTCTGTAGTTTCCTATTTATGACACTGACCCTTTTGAAGAACCCAGTCCAGTTACTTTGTAGAATGGCTTTCCTGATGGCTCCTTACATTTAGACAAGGTGAGACACTTTTGGTGGAAATGTCATGGGGTGACGCTGTGTCCTCCTCGGGGCATGCATTGGGAGGCACCTGTTGCTGGTCAGTCCTGTTGTTGGTAACGTTAACTTTGATCACTGCTGGCATCCGTCAGGTCTGTCCACTCTCGTTACTGCTTTACCCTTTGAAATTAAGAAGTATCGTGTGAGAATATACCTGGAGACTAAGTAAATATCCTCTTATTTCTCAAAGTTTTATCCACTAGCTTCAGCATCCATTAATGACTCTTGCCTGGACTATTATTCTTTATTATCATTGTGATTTCCAAACGGTGATTTTCTAGCTTTACCATTCCTTCTACTTTTATTAGTTGGATTTCTCCTCATTTATTCATTTGTAAGATCAGTATGGACTCATAGATTCATATCTAATGCTATCGGCTTTGATCACTTACTGCCATTATTTATTTTGATGCTCAGATTTTCCCAGATTTGGCCAGTGGCAGACCCTCCTCCGGTCTTGTTCCTGTGCTTTTGACACCCCTCCATAATGCTTTTGACCACTTCCTTACTTTCTGTCACAAGAAGATGTTCTGAGCTCATCTTGCACGTTCCTTGCTCCAGCCCTGGAATTAGCCGTCAATTCCTTTGAGTGGAGAATAGTATTTATAAACCAAGACCGTGTCCGTACATATGCTCGTTGCTGCAAGGGTCTTTCAGCAGACAGAGTATACACGTGCGTACATATACACACCACACACATTCAGGTCTATTTCTCTGTCTATCTATCAAACCTGCAGGTTCGCACTGATGTCTCCAATTCCAAACACCTCGTGGTCCATTTTATCTTCTTCCTTTCCCATATTCGTAACTCCCTTCTCAATGCCGAAAGAGCCGGCTCCTGTTACCCACCGTATATTCACGTGTTTGCCCAGTCCTAGAAGGTTCAGAGAGTAGTTTCAAAACTGCTACCCGGTTCATCTGCAGAGATGAAGCCTACTGATCAGATGTCAATGTCTGTTTAGAGTTCTTTCTGTCCATTGCCTGAGGGTGTATAACCCAAATATTGTGTTCAAAAGTTACCCAGTTCTCCCCGCTCAGCATAGTTACATTATTTATTTGAAATGCAGCTCTGTATTCTGTCGGTATCCAAACTTAGGTGCCCTCCCCACTCCTCGTGGGTTTTCTTTTCTCTCTTTGAGCATGTGGAACATTAACACGGTCGTTGTCATACAAACCGTAAGCGGAGAATTGTCATTCCACCGCCTCCGTCACCTCTGTCACCAGCCTCTCCTCACCCAGGAACTGTTGTGGGCTGAATTGTGTCCCCTCAGACTCACATGCTGAATCCCTAACCCTCCATACCTCAGGATGTGACTGTTTTGGGGGGGGGTCAGGGCCTTTAAAGAGGCGCATAAGGTAAAATGAGGTCACGTGGGTGGGCCCCGGTCCACTTTGACAGTGTCCTCGCTCTAAGAAGGGGAGAAGAGGACACAGACTCACACAGAGGGAGACCACGGGAGGACACAGGGAGACGATGGCCATCTCCAGGCCAATGAGAGAGGCCCCGAAGAACCAACCCTGCCGACACCTCGATCTGACTTCCAGCCTACAGAACTGCAAGGAAATACCTGCTACTGTTTAAGTCACCTGGTCCGTGGCACTGGCCTCGGGCGTCCCTTGCAGACCCACACGGCGACAAGCCTCACTCGTCTCCCGTTTATCTTCCCTGTGTCTTTTGTTCAAACTAGCAGGTCGATGTATATTTTCTCATTTCTCCTTTTCTTCTTACGCCAGCTGTAGTCTGCTGTAGACACTTGCAGTTTTTCACTTCATGCCACACTCCAGAAACGATTCCACGTGAGCGCATCCGCTGTGGAACGGTAAGTCAGCTGTGCAGCCTGAATACGCTCGCTTGGTCATGACGCATTATGCTTCTGATGCATGTTCGGTTTCCTAATAATTTGCTTCTGTCTGCGTTTATGAGGGCTTACGGCCTGCAGTGGTCTTGCCTTGTTGAGTTCTCGTCAACTTTTGGTACCAGGGTTATAATTTGTCCTCATAAAATGAGTTGGGAGGTATTTGCTCTTTCTCTATTTTCTGGAGGAATGTGTGTAAAATTGGTATTTTCTCTTTAAATGTGTAGCAGAATTAGCCAGTGAAATCATCTAGGCTTAACTTTTCTTTTTTTGCAGGGAGGTGGTGGAGTGGTAGGCAAAGAAAGGCAGGTTTTAAATTACAGATTCAGTCTTAAACAGACATGACTCTTTACATTTTCTGTTTCTTCTTAGGTCAGTTTTTATAAGTGGTGTTGTTCAAGGAATGAGTCCATTTTATCTAAGTTGTCAGTATTTCATAAAAAATAGGCAGGTCCAGGAAGGCCTTGCTGAGAAGGCAATACATGCATGAAGACCTGAAGGAGGGTAGGGAGCAAGCCACTAAGACATCTGGGGCAAGAGTGTAGCAGGGAGAGGAATTGGAAGTGCAAAGGCCCTGGGGCATGCATGTGCCTGGTGTGTTGCAGGACAAGTAGGCCAGTGCAGAGGGGATGGAGAGGGAGAGAGCTGTGGATGTAAGGTCAGTGGATCACCTAGGACCATCTAGGCCATTGGGGGACAATGGCTTCTACTCTGAGTAATAGTTTTGAGCAGAGCAGTGCTGTGCTCTGACTTACGTTTCAAAAGGCTAGACTGGCTCTTTGAGAATCGACTCAACGATGGACCAAAAAGACCAAGGAGGAGGCTCTTGATCTAGGGAGGTGGCCACGGCGGTGGTGAGACTAGTTCCTGTTCTGCAAAGACGTTAAGGGTAGAAACAATAGGATGTAAGTAACAATGGACTGGACGTTGGGTATGGGAGAGAGAGAAAAGTCAGGGGCGACTGTCAGGGGTCCAGGGTGCTGGGGTTGCAGTACCTCACCTGAGGTCACACTGCAAGGAAGCGTCCGAGCTCTGATTTGAATCCGGTTTGGTTCCTATCCAGCAACTCTACCCCTCAGGCCTTTGCACACAGTAGGGGCTCAGGAAATGTTTTTTGATGTGACACAAAAATGAAGTGAGGGTGGATTTGCAGAAGCCTGAGAGGGGGACTATCTCTTGCTGATGCCACAGACACAACTTCGAGGGCCGAGCACCCTGAGAGGTCATCCTGAGGATCTGCTTCCAGGGAGCTGGTCCCATGGGCCCTAGAGTGGGCTCCACCCTGGGAGGGCGGTGGGGAGGTGGCTGGGGCAAAGGGGACAACCCCAGAAAGGCGCTCCCCGCCACCCCAGGGCGCTGCCTGTGCTCAGGCAGGCTCACCTTCTATGTCCAGACCAGGCCTGGCAGGCCTGTCGCCCTGTCTCCCTCTCCTTCAGTTTCTGCAGAGGGACCTTCCTGAACCCCATCCTTTCTTTCTTTCCTCTTCCTGCCTTTTCTCCTTCCTTCCCTCCCTTTCTTCTTTCTATCTCTGTTCCTCTCTGCCTTCCACTTCCCTTTCCTTTTATTTAAAAAAATTAATAAACTATTTTTTTTTTTTTGAGACAGAGTCTCACTCTGTTGCCCAGGCTAGAGTGCCGTGGCATCAGCCAAGCTCATAGCAACCTCAAACTCCTGGGTTCAAGCCATCCTCCTGCCTCAGCCTCCTGAGTAGCTGGGACTACAGGCATGTGCCACCATGCCCGGCTAATTTTTTCTATATATTTTTAGTTGCCCAGCTAATTTCTTTCTATTTTTAGTAGAGACAGGGTCTCACTCTTGCTCAGGCTGGTCTCGAACTCCTGAGCTCAAACAATCTGACTGCCTCGGCCTCCTAGAGTGCTAGGATTACAGGCGTGAGCCATCGCCCCTGGCCTAAACTATTAAAAATTAATAAAACTACCCTGTATGCTACTCTAACGGTGGATACATGTCATTGTGTGTTTGTCCAAGCCACAGAACGTGTGGCGGCAAGAGTGAGCCCTAATGCGCCCTGTGCTCTGGGTGATGCCGGGCATCGGTGAAGGCCCGTCCCTGTGACAGAGGCACTGCTCTGGGGGGGTGACAGTGGGGGCGTCTGTGCACGTGGGGGAAGGGGCACATGGCAACAAGATGAGCATATATTATATCTTCTGCTCTATTTTGCTGTGAACCCTTTTTAAAAAAAGGGTTTTTAAAAAAGACTTTTAAAAAAAAGTCTTTTAAAAAACATAAAACATTTTCAGGTTTGCAACAAAGGCAGGTGACCATATCATAAACAGCCATGTGCCCAGCAGTCACTTCAAGGAATGTAACTGAAGCCCTTGTCTCCCCCTCCACGGTTTTTTATTTGTTTGTTTGACTCATTTCTTTTTCTATTTTTTAAAAAAGAGACAGGGTCTATGTGGCCCAGGCTGGTCTCAAACTCCTGGCCTCAAGTGATCCTCCCGCTCTGGCCTCCCAAAGTGCTGGGAACACAGGTGCGAGCCACCGCGTCTGGCCTCATTTCTTTTGCTTCTTTGGGATCATGAGGTATATGCGGGTTTGTGCCTTGCTGGGCTTGCCTGGTAGGGAGGCAGCTTCACACCTTCCTTAAAGGAGTTGGCACCCGGGGTGGGGGTGGAGTGCAGCAGGCACAGGGCCATGCATGCACGCATTCACCCCCACTTGCTCTTTCGTCCAGGCCCTCACCCACATAACTCATGGACTTGCCGGTCCGTGCATCACCCACATTTCCCAGGAGTCTCGTTGGAGTGGGAGCAGGTGACTCACAGGTGAGTGAGCTGTGGTCCCTGCTCTCGCAGTTACTCATGGCCCAGGGAAGGGACAGAAAGAAAATCCAGCCAAGCCTGGGACCTGGTGGTTGCTGCAGACCTAGAGCAGGAGCACAGGTGGGACTAAGTGGTGCATAAGCTAGAACAGGGCGAGTGTCTGCTGGGAAGGAGCTACAGGGGGAGTGGACTTCCTGGAGGAGGTGACCTTGGACTGACTGAGCCCTGGCCAACCAGCTGCGGTTCCAGATGCCCTGCAGAAACCTGGCCAGAGCTCCCCAGGCAGAAGGAAATGGTCCAACATCATGGTGAGCACAGTGTCTGGTTTTCAGGGTCGGAGGTGCAGTGGATAGGGTGGCCCAGCTAGCGATGAGGCTGGGAAGTGGAGGTTGGACATCAGGGGCCTCCTCCTGCCCTAGACTCTGTACGGAGGCAGTGGGGAGCACGGAGAGCGTTATAGAGGGGGTGACACAGGCTATTTGGAGGCCCTTAGTCCTCCCGGGCCAAAGTGGTTGCTCTGTGTTCCTGCCCTGTCTGCAGGACTCACTGCACTACCTGCCCCTCGGTGGGCCTCAGTTTCCTCAACTGTAACCTGACAATCCCCAGGATTCTTTCGATTGAACGTGCACTGTGGAATAACGTCCATCTAGACGCATTTTTGAAGGTAAGCTTCCTTAGAAATAGTTCCTGAGTCCTGGACAGTGTTTTGGTTTCACTTGCTCAGCACCAGGCCGGAGAGAGCACAGTGCGGCGGGCGAGGCCCAGTGGGGGATGCTGTGTTTTCCTGTCGGGGAGCCTGACGTGTGTCGATGAGGTGCCCATGTGGAATGGTACGGTGCTCTTCACTGTCTGATGTCACTCTCTTCATGTGTAGGTCCCTGGTTTCTTTGAGAACATGGTGGCCCCCGGAGGGAGAAGGAGAGGGCCTTGTCTGGGGTGAGGTCAGCCTCTCAGGCCTCTGAGAGGGCACAGTGGAACTCACGGGGCCACAGTGAGTGGAGACTAGGAGCAGAGGGCATGACAGTTCCTGTGCTCTGAATGTTTGTGTCCCCCACCCCCAAAATTACATGTGAAAATCCTACCCCCCGTGTGATGGTATTTGGAGGTGGGGCCTTTGGGAGGTGACCAGGCCATGAGGGTAGAGTCCTCGTCAGTGCAAGTCATGCCCATATATAAAGAGACACCAGAGAGATCACTCACCCCACCACGTGAGGACACGGCAAGAAGACAGTCTGCAAACCAGGAATGGACACTGGCTCTGCCAACACCTTGATCTTGGACTTCCCAGCCTCCAGAACTGTGAGCAATACATGCCTGTTTAGATGCCTGTTGGTTAAGCCACCAGTTTATGGTGTTCTGTTGGGGCAGCCGGAACTGAGCCAGGGGAGAGAAGCCCTGATGTGACCCTCCGCACTTCCCCGAAGATTGATGACTGCCACCATGCCCATCATCATAGGTAGCTGTCACCAGTGTCATCCTAGGTGACTGGGATTCAAGAACATTTTCTAAGACTTTGTCAGGCCCACTGGAGACAGAGGTCTATGGTTTCCCAACCGCTTGTTTCTCTTTTGTTGACTGACAGATTGAAAAGGGATTTGGGGAATGGGTTGGAGCAACAGTCACGGACCTCGGAGTCAGAGGTGTGGGGGACCAGCCCGTGGCTCAGGCCCCACCCTGGGTGTGGGCCTCCTCTGCCTCCCCCGGCCGCAGGCTCCCTCCTGCAGTAGGTGGACTGCATTAGCTTCTGGTTCCTTCCAGCTTAAAAATTCCATGTTCTGAATCCATCCATCAAACACTATTTTGAGGGCTTTGAAGTGAAGCCTGGGTGTTTTTACCTTATCCCACACACCTACCTCACACCTTCTGAAGTTCTCACGTCTCTTTTGATTGGCATGTCAAGTGGACACATTTTTGGACCAGAGGGGCCCCATCGGTGAGGCTCTTTTTACAGGGAGTTGGCTGCTCACCTCCGAATCCTGCAGGTCTCTTTGCTCCTGAGGGCAGGTCGCTCATCGAGGGATCAAGTCTCCAAGATATGGCCTCTGTGTTACCTTGAAGGCCCCGTGCTCCTTCAGTGTGATGGGAGCAGGCGCCTGAGTGATGGGTGAGGAAATGGTGCCATCAGTGCACACCAGACGATGGAGGAAAAAAACCCAATCAGCGTGGGATCAGGGTCCTAAGCACAGTTATGTAAGAAATCCAGGTGTGCTCACTGTCCTGGAGACTCAGTCCTGCTCCCCAAACTGACTGGTGAAGAAACTTCCAGGGAAGGCCCATCCGCCCCTTCGTCAACACACAGTCACTGCACACACACGCCTCCTGGCCAGCACAGCCACCGACACCCAGATGCTTGTGCATTGCCCAGCTACCCTGCAGCTAGGTTGGGTCATGTGACTGGCTCTGGCAAGGGACTATGAGCAGAAGTGATAGGTGCCACTTCTGGGCTGAGGCAATTAAGAGCCAGTGGGACTTTTCTGTCTCCCCTTCCCCTGCCATGGTGGCCCGGGGCCAGCCTAAGGTGAAAGAGACAATGTGAACTTTTCTCGTGTAAATATAAACCTCTTAGATAAGGAGAGCAGGCTGTTACAGCAGCACAGCCTGGCTCGTCCTGACTAACGAGGGGAGGTGGACACGGCGAGTGCCACGTCCCTGGGAAACCTGACTTTGAGCCTGGCTCTGCTCCTGCTGGCCGGACGGCAAGTTGCACAGCTTGGCTTCCCTTCCGTGAAAGGAGACGCCAGTGTCCCACTGACAGGGTGGGTGTGTTGGGAGAGTGGATGTCAAATGTTCAGCCGGTGTCCGGCGCATAGTAGGGGCACAGCCTGGGCTAGCTCTCGTCTGCAGCCCCACGACTCCGCTCCCTC
The DNA here is from genome assembly GCA_963574885.1 of Lepilemur ruficaudatus. NCBI lineage: Eukaryota > Metazoa > Chordata > Mammalia > Primates > Lepilemuridae > Lepilemur > Lepilemur ruficaudatus. The sequence goes on from CAUYRT010022463.1 coordinate 147,320, forward strand.
TGAAGGCTCACAGCCCGTGAACAGCGAGGTGACGTCCACCTGCCATACGCGCGCCTGGTCAAAGCTGCGGACGCCTGTGTCTGGGTGTGAACCCAGCACTTCTCAGAAGTGTGAATTCTCAGCTTGCCTCCCGCAGCTGCAGAGGCAGCGGTGCAGGCAGCCGGGAGCCAGGTCCTCCCAGACCCAAGCTTTCTTAATCAAGGTGAAGAGGTTTCTTTCCGTTCTTCCGTGTGTGGGAGCAGAGGTGGTTTTGTTTTATCGGCCTGACTGACTTTGGGGGTGGATGGGGCGGGAGGAGAGAGCAGTGCTGCTCCCCTGTCTCATGTCCATGGTTTTCCGTAAGCGCCAGAGAGACGAGTCTTCCATCCAATTCCATTTTCCTTGTGTGGTGATTTACCGCTGCCATGAAGAAGTAGTTGGTTCTTTGCTGCCTCTTGCTTTTTATTCTTTGTTTATTAAACACAAAAACGAAAATGAAACCCAACCACACACCGAGCTAACACCTCAGTGGCCCAAGGGTTTTGGAGGGGTGCAGGCTTATTTTAGGGTCAACCTTACATAGATGCTGAGCGTGTGGTTACTTGGAGGGTGTGATTTGAAGGCCACGGCAAGTGCTCAGCACCCAAATATTTCCTCCACGGGAGTGCGACTTTACCCCGAATCTTGCCTGTATGACGGAAGTTTGAGCTCTGTGCAAGGTCGCGAGCTAGGACGAGAGGTCGGTGTGGGGTGTCTGGGTTCGGGGTGACCGTCCACGGTCTCGGCCTCGAGATGCTTGCAGTGCAGTCACGACAGCCGGCAGTTCGTGTGAACGTTCTCTCTGCGAATAAAAAAGCAGGGGAAACTCTTCACAGTGTTTTAGTGCTTCGTAGAAAAGACATGTGGCCTCTGAGCCCCCCAGGACAGGGTCCGTGTCTCCGTGGTTCTGCCCAGCAGGGGCAGGAGCCTGTGTCAGTTTCCTGGGGCTGCCACAGTGAAGTATTTTGCACACTGGGTGGCTTGAAACAGCAGACATTTACCGCCTTGTCTCACAATTTTGGAGGCTAGAAGTCTGAAATCAAGGTGTGCCAGGGCCATGCGCCCTCTGAAGTCTCTAGGGATGAATCTTTCCCTGTCTCTTCCTAGCTTCGGGTGGCTGCCAGCATTCTTTGGTGTGCCCCCGCAGCCGTACTGGTCCAGTCTCTGCCTCCGTTGTCACAGGCTGTTCTCCCTGTGTGCCTTTGGGTTCACACGACTGTTTTCTTATGACACTGGTCATTGGATTTGAGGCCGACACTAACTGAGTGTGACCTCATCTTAACTAACTACATCTGCAAAGGCCTCATTTCCAAATAAGGTCACATTCTCAGGGACGGGGTTAGGACTTCAACATATTTTGAGGGGCCACAATTTGACCCGCGCCAGAGCATAAGACATAGTTCCCAAGTGAACAATGGGATGCTTCCAGAGCAGAGAGGGCATTGGAAAGTGAGGCGGGCCCCAGGAAGGAGGACTTTGCATTTAAAATGTGCTTGTTTATCCCCAGTTGTGGTGCACCATGTTGGGTGAGAAAGGCCTGGTCTATTCAGGGGTCTTTCTCTTCCTAGGGCCGCTGTGCACTTTTGCCTGCTACTGACGCATTCCTTCACGCAGCAGCTATATTGAGGCCAGCTCCCAGGCCGAGCTGGGACAAGAGGGAGGAAAGAACACAATTCCTACCTCAAGGAGCTCCCAGCCGAGCAGGGGAAAAGGCCGTGAAAATGATACTTTTTGATACTATAGCCTGGTAGGTGTAGATCTAGAACTCTCTGGGACTGGGGAGGGGGATTGAGGGAAAATGGGGCAGAATGAGATCGAAAAAAACTGTCAAAAATACAAAACTGTATTTTTTACTTTTATTTTATCCAAGTGAGGACCCCGATCTGAAGAATATTTGACCTCATGACTCTTGGGGGAAGTCTGGGCTCGCCGACTAGTCAGGATTCTCTCTGCAAATATCAGGGTGTGGATGCCCACAACAGGAGTGCGTCTCCCCAGCCGCCCAGGGCTGACTGTGAAAGCTCCAGGGGAGAACGTCCTCTGCAGGAAGAATAAGAGCCATCCTGTAGCCCTCACTGTTCCAGAAGGCTCCGTGGTGAATACATAATTAGGCCCTCTGTAATTACCAGTTTGAATTTGCCTAGGACACTAGGGCTCCCACCCCCTAATTTACCTTATAAATTTATTCTGCTAAAAAAGTCGAAAATGTCAGTCTTCTGTGAAAGCTGCATAAATGAATTATCTCTCCGGATGACAGAAGGTGGGAAGGAGGGGGAAGCTTCTAGAGGACATTCTTCACTGGGAGTGTCTGAAAGTGCCCCGCACTTAGCACATTCCCAGCAGAGAGCCCAGCGAGGCTGCCTCTGTGCACAGAAAGCCCCAGCGAGCTCTACCGGCTTTGGTCAGAGTCCCCAGCGCGGTGCACAGAGGTGGCATTTAAAACCGGCCTGTTTGGACGCCGCTGTTCGAGAGCCTTCCAGAGTCTTGCCTCTGTGTTCGGTCTCAGGTGACGGAAGCCCTCAAACACAAGGAAAGGAAGGAAAAAACAGGGCAGCTTTTTAAAAAGGGCCACATCCAACCACGCCCTGCCGTCCTCCCTGCCCCCAGGACGGTCTCACACCAGGACAGTGACCTCCTCCCACCTAAATCTCACGGCCTGGCCGACCCGTGGAGCCTCCGCTTCATAGCCCAGCAATCGCTCTCTTGTTCCTCCACAAAGAAGAGTGTTGCAAAACTGTTTGTAAAAATATACCGCAAGTCTTTGGTGACATGTTAGGAGGTTTAGGAAATAAAGCTTTTTTTTTTTTCAAAAGCCCCTAAATCTCATAATTCTAACACGATAGCGGCTGTCATTTCCAAATCTCCTTCCAGACTTTTTTTTTTATATGTAGTCTGTTTATTACTTTTCCCCTGAATAATTAGCCAAAAGGTTCAGCTGCTACAACCTTTAATTTTTAATTTTGGGGGCTGATTATAAAAACCATAAATTCGGACTATAGGAAATTTGGAGACTAGAGAAGAAAATGAATGACAATCCCCTCCCTGTCCCCGTCTCTGAGATGCCTTCTTTCCAGTTTTTGTTCTGGGGCGCGGTTTCTAGTTTGCAGATGTATTAGGCCTTGTAGATGTATTAGGTCTAGCTGGCTCAGTCACTGATATCCTACTATGTGTCTGTCATGGGCAGAGAAGACAAGGCTATGTCTGGGCTGTCTGCTTTGAGATGCTCAGAGCCCAGTGACAGCCCACTAGCAGATAACAACGATGATGTCTCCTCTGGGTATTCCCAATGTTAGCCTGGCCCCCGCCACAGTGGTGTGCTGTGGCTTGAATATGTCCCCTCCAAAATTCATGTTGACACTTTATCCCCATTGTGATGGTATTAAGAGGTGGGGCCTTTTGGGATGTAATTGAGTCATGGGGGCTCTGCTCTCATGAATGGATTTGGTATAAAGGGGCTGGAGGAACCAGCTTCGGCCCATTTGCTCTCTGCCATGTGCGGACGCGGTGTTGGTCCCCACTGGAGGTTCAGTAGCAGGGCATCATCCTAGAAGCAGAGACCGGGGCCCTCACCAGACACCGAACCCACCAATGCCTTGATGTTGGACCTTCCAGCTTCCAGAAATGTGAGGAAATAAATTTCTATGCTTTACAGATGACTCAGCCTCAAGTATTTTGTTACAGCAGCACAAACAGACTGAGACAAAGTACTTCATCAATACTTGCCGAATATGTTTGCAAATGAAATCTGGGGGAAATTTCTCATTTCACTCCCAAAATGAAATGTTCAAGATGGAATTGAATGTGAACGTCTCTGCAGATAAGCGTAAGGCGTCTGTCATAACCATATCTATAATTTATGAAATGCCTCGTATGGGCCCGGCCTGTGCTGGGGGCTTTCTGATAGATTATCTGACGTGATCCTCCCGGAGGCCTCGGACAGAGTATGTGAGGGCCTAGGATGCTGAGAAGGGACCCTGCACGAGGCCTTCCAGCCGACAGGCAGTGCAGCGGGGACTCGAGCCCCATGCCTTCTGGGCACGTCAAGCTGCTTGTGCCCTGTCCTGCATTTCTTATAAGGTTGCTGGAAGGACAAACTCAAGTCAGGGACGCAAAAGGGCTTCGTATACTGTAAAACTCTGTTCCGATATGAATATTGTTTGTTTCCAAATTTCACCAGCAGAGCCTCTGTCTAACCCGACTCTTTCCGCCCCATTTCTCTCTGCCTCAATTGTTTGGTTTCACAGCCACGGTCACGTCTTCTTGGATTTTGCTGTCCCAAATGAAAAGAAAAAATCTCTTCTACTGACCTGATATACTCTGTTTCCTCATTTCAGACCTTGTTTCTCTTTGTAATTTTCTCTTCTGTTCTCCGTGTCCTGAAGCAGCATTGACTTTGTCCTTGCTGTTCCAGTTCCACATCCAGAGATGTCTCCAGCGGCCCACCGCGGCCTGCAGATGGACGGAAATCGAGTCTGGGTGGAGAACGGTGTGGTGGTTACACACAGAGACAGACCTGGGGTTGGTCTTGGCTTTACCTCTCCGCCACTGGCCTCGGGCTTCCTGTGTAATGGGAGCAAGGTCCTTCCCTTCTCATAAAATGCCTAACAACGTAATCATATGCCTCTCTGTGACCAGCCGGCCTGCGGTTCTCGGAGGGACTCTGTACTCTGTGATCAGGACACCTGCAGAGGTCCACTCACCGCACTCCTTTGCTCCCTGGCACTTGGGACACAGCCAAGACTGTATTTGGTGGGCTGTATTGTCACTACTGTAACAGTACAACTATGTCATCAGCTTTTGCCTTGCCTCACTTTGTTCCCCGTAGCTGGGGTGGTGTGTCAAAGTCACATTTGTCTGACCGTGGAACCTGGGTACCAACCACGGGACAATATCGCCACGTTTGGGCTCAGTATCCTGTGGTGTGCTTGCACGGCCGGTGGCCCGTGTGTGTGTGCGTGCACATGTGTGTGCGCGTGTGCGTGTGCGTGTGTGGTTGAAGAAAAGAATCACAGTGATGCTCACGAAGTGACTGCTGTGTGGCAGAGGCCGGGTCAGGTGCTTTGCGTAGGTCCACTCACCGCTGGTACTAAGTCAGCTCTGAGGCCCATCTGACAAGGGAGCCTGGGAAGTGAACACCCTTTCCCCAGACTAGCCTGCTGGTGGGCACTTTTTACAAAGCCTGAGCCTCCAGATCTGCACCCCTGGCCATGCAGTGGGCCGGGTTTTGCAGAGCAGGGGAGCAGCTCTGGTCCGAGGCAGCTGGCAGCCCTCACAGCTGGTGGGGAGGGGGCTGACAGTCACTGGCTATTCCCACTGGCAGGCAGGTTTTAGAGGGTGGACACCTCACCCAGACCCAGCCTCCATTTTTCCTTGAGAGGAAGCCTTTGATGGGTGCTGTCGCGGTGGCGGGGGCTAATTGCACGGAGCTGGAGCTCACGCTGCTGCTGTAATTCCTGTCACCTTCTCACAACTCAGTAGGAGCTTCCGATGAATAACTCGGGGCGTTCAGGGACTGTGTACATCAGTCGCAGGTGTCACCGTCGGAGGTCAGGCAGGGCACTGGTGCTGCCGGGAACACAGCTCCACCTCGCCTTGTCTTTAATTAAAGGAGGAAATATGTCAGAACCTACACGGCCACTGCCCAGCCTAACAGGTCGTTTCCATTTGCAGCGAAAGCAGTCGTTAAAGACCTCGGTGGGAACCGGCAGCTCAGCACAGCCTCGCACATCGCGAGAGGCCGACGAGTGTCCCAGTGCTTCAGGGAGAAATCACCACCTGGCGAGGGGACTCCAGCCTTCCGGGGTCTCCCTGCCACCCGCTCCGGGCAGTCTGTGGGCTCACCCGCATGTACCCTTTACTTGGGAACTGTAACCCTTAGAGATGAGAAGGAGCACGGGAGCGAAACAATTCAATAAAGTCACAATAAAACATCCAAAGCCTTTCATACTTTTTCACTTTCTTTAACTCAATTTATTTTTCATTTTGTGGACAGAGATTTAGTCCGGGTATTAGTTTATGATTTTTACCGAAGGAATTACTCAACACACACACATATGAAAAGGAAATAATATTTTTATCATTTATTTTGTGCCATGTATACCATAGGAGAAAAAAACAGAGCGAAATCACTTCAGTACCGCTGTGTTTTTCATTACAAAGTTATTACATATAGAAATTACTCCAAATTATCTGAAATGAATGGAAATTATGAGGTTTAAATTCCCCAGGTTACTGCAGGCACAGCTCTGGAAATTTATTTTGTCATCTTGCTGAACATAATTGCTACAACAAAATTTCTTCCACTTTACAACTGCAGCATAACTTATTTATACCGGTGTAGCTGTAATTTTACATCAATAAGTTGCATGGGAAGGAATACACAGGTGGTAATTGAAAACAATAATTTGTACTGAGGTCCAGGTGGAACAGTTGGCTCAGAAAAAGGCTCCGGTTATTGTCGGCAACAGCTTTGTGTCACTGCGGCCTCTTCTCATCCCCTTAGCCAGCCCCGGTCAGACTGTCCAAACACCCTCATTCACGTCCTCAGGGCTGCCACAGCGAGAGCCGCCACTTGTCTGACTTCGCACCATGGCCCATGCATCCTGGTCTGGAAACTGAGGCCGCAGGGCCCTGGGGGTGCTGAGGGAGGCCTACGCCACCTCTGCGGGAGCTCCTGTCCTTGCCTTCTCCTGCTTTCCAGCTTGCCTCTGGGTTGGGTGCATTTAGGTACCCGGAGCTAATTAAGGTGTTTGATAGATTTCAACTGGAGTATGAGTTCTTGCCAGAAACATCAACAATTCGATTCCCCAAGCACAACGCCGAGCGTTAAATCCACTAATGCTTTATACATTACTGTGTTCCTTCCCAGCCGGAATGTGTGGTCTGGGTACAATACTGAACCGGTCCCCAAACAGGCGTCCTCACTTTTCAGTTCTCTAATTGTTCCTGTTAAGCAGATACAAATAATGAAACTGCAGATGCCTGTGCTAAATCCCAACAGCTGATGAATCTACCCGTTCGAATCCGGAGGTCCAAATGCGGATTTTAAAAAACTGACCATAAATCTGTCCTATTTAGAATCCAGATTATCAGGGTGGTCTGGAGACAGGTCAGAGATGGGCTTTTTTGCTCCTGTCCAGGGTTGGATTTCATGATCCATGTGGGAGGGAGAGGGAGGTGGGGGAGGTGGGAAGAGAGAGACTGAGAGAGAGAAAGAAAGAGAGAGAAGAGCAGGCAGAGGGGCTTTGTCGCAAGTTTAAATGGAAAATGTTATTGCCACATCCATATTTTAGAAGTCATTGTTTCTATGATTCCAAAGGCTTAAAATCACAGTGAAGTCATTTTTTTTTAAAGGACCCAGATTAAACTAATACCAGAACACACAGCAATCCAGCGTCTCGGTTTTCCCCGGGCGGCATTAATTACCTTTTGTTGTAGCAAATTGTCTGCCTTGTAAATTGAGCTGAACGTGCATCTTCAAGCAGATGCAATGTTTTAATGTGTACATAATGGAACAACTTTCATAACTTCCACACACTATAGAAATAGTATTTCATCTTCAAGAACGTGCTGCAGCTAAAACTTTGCATTGCCGAGCCTTGCTGTTTGTCATCTTGCCGCCTTAACCCTTCTCTATTAGACAGAGGGAGGCCACGTCCGTGTGTTCTAGGGTCCAGACTACCTTTGTTGAATTCACTCGAAAGCATACGTGGCTGTTTCCAAAACTACAAAACAACAGATGAGATCTCCCAGAGCTCTCTTTCTTCCCAGCTCTGAAAGGCATGTCTAAAACAAGGTGTTGGCTGGTTTTTATTTTTATTTTTTGGTGAGCGCCCCCTTGCAGCGTTCTCATTAGCTGACTGGGAGGGCTGCTAGCTTGACTCATGCCTCTCTCCCTTCCCCGCTCTTCCCCCTCACTTCCTTTGTGGTGCATCACAGCACAGATAGGAGTTTTCGGAGTCTGGGATTGGGGGTAGGGGAGAGCTCTCAACTGAGTCAGACTTGTCTACAACTCCAGCTTAGCATTTACTGAAACTTCCTCTTTCTCCAACCGCTTAAGGATACAGACTAATTAATCCTCACAGCCTCATAAAACCCTTGTTAGGAAGGTGATCATTACTGCCTCGGTCCCCAGCCCCTCCCCATTTCCTACCACCAGACACCTCCTTGTCGCTGGTGTTCTCCACCACAGCAGCTGACAGCCAGGGTCGGGACTGAAAATTCCCTTCCGAATCCCAGTGCTTTCCCCACATGAACCATTTTAACTCTGTTTTCCTTCCGTGTCTGTGCTCTACATAGGACAGACTGACGGTCACCAGACCGCTGAATTCAAACTCATGCGTGTGTGTGTGTGTGTGTGTGTGTGTCTTCAAAACAGAGCTTTCGCCATCCTTAGGAGAATTGTCCCCTTTGCAATTGCAGTTATACAATTCGGAGACTCAGTGACGAGAGGGAAAGCAGCAGAGACCCCTGTGCATAGTTCACCCCACATGTGCACACAGGCCACAGCCATTCGGTCTCTGCATATGCGAGGGGTGGGGGTGGGATCTGGTGGAGTCTGATTATCTTCGTGAACAATATTTCTCCCAAGTCGACCAACTGGGTGATGCCAGTCTCTACCAAATTTGAATTGATGACTCAACTAAAGAATTAAAATTAGCAAGGCAAGAAAATTCCAAATGAGGTGAGAAAGCTGTAGAAATAGTTCCAGATCCCCTAGTACTGAGCCATTCAATATCATTTCTGATGACAGGGACAGAGCTAGGAACATTCAATGTGGGTGTGAGTCTTTTTCATATACGGGGAGCTGGGTAAGTATTTTTTTGAGGAAAATAATACATGAATCAGGAACAGTGAATTTGGCTTAACCCCTTGCAGGCTGCAGATATCAAGACAGCAGGCAATGATGCCTTAGTTTTCCTAGAGCCTACCCATGAGCTTCACGTAGTTAAGCAATTGTTGGAAATCGACTACCGCATCAAGCCCAAGTATTACTTGCAGAAAAAAAAACAAGGTGCAAATGATGTCATCTTTTAAGAAAAGCAATGTTGTTAAAATCAGTACATGGAAAGAGTCACAAACAGTTGTTGAAAGGCGAGTTTTGTGGTCATGCCTCTGCTATCAGGTGGCGATGCAAAAACCCCTCCCAATCCAGTGAAGCCTTAATTGAGTGCTTATGGCACCCAGAAATTTGCTGTAATTTTCAGAAATGACATACAAGAATTCTAGAAGATATGCTAGGAAGCCCAAAAGGCCTCTTTGGTCGTCTTTTCATGCTTCTAGATTTGATAGCTCCTAAGGATTCTAGAACTGTTAAGGAAGGAGATGAGGACCATCTTCGGAGCCTTATTACTGTGTACATAAATACGATTTGTTTAGTACCTCCTCTGTGGTTTCCTCAAAAGTTAGAGGAAGTCAATCAATCCGCTGATCAGATGGGCACATTGTATTTATCCTCATCTTTACAGTCAATAGCGTTTATAGATCCAGAGGAATAGAAATTAGCAGACACAGATTGCTTCTGAGTTTGCCCCATACCCGTGAATACGAAAAGATTCGCCTTCTCTTTGTATGGAGTTCTTTTTTCTTTTCTTTTCTTTTTTTTTTTAAAGCACCAGAAAGGAAGCCCAAAGTAATTTGGTAAGATGTGCTTTTGTAGTGCTACAAAGTTGACTACATTTTAGAGGGTGGATCTGTGTTAAAAAGAAAACAACAAAAACAAATGAAATGTCAGTTTTCCTTCTGCAGAAACATTAGGAGCTCCCATTTCCACTGACACTTCTTATCTTGATTCTTTCCAAATTTTTGTAAAGACATAAGATAAAATATAACAGCTCAGAAGGCAAAGATAACATTGTAGAATCTCGAATAGAGTCCAACCTCAGCTGAGTTAAGTATTGAGAATCGCTCAAAGAATTTTAAACAAAAAGCCCGGCTTGGGGGTCACGTGTCTGTTTAATCTGCCCCCACTGCCTGGCGAGTTACATGCAGCACACACAGGGAATTAAAGCCCCACACAAGGTTAATAAAAATGCACTCTGATTTGATGAAATGATTTCTGATTTCTGAACTCTTCCTCTATAAAGAAATTTAAAGTGACTGAGAATATGGGGGATTATCTGCTGGAATGCACTGTGAAGCTAGAAAAAGAATAGCAGGGAAATATTTGTGAGTTCAAAAAGCTTTTTGACATCTGCTGCTGTGCGTGTGTGTGCGTGTGTGTGTATTTAAAGATAGTGCAAAAAAATGTGGCATTTATTTCCATCTGATTCCAGTATGCACAAAACCCCAGCTTTGGGCAGAGCACACAGTAGGCCTGCAGCAGGTGCTGGGGAAATGAATCTGAAGTTTTATGATATTAGCTCAGGACCATATTTGAACCCGCACTTTTTCCTCTTACATTCTCATATGTTAACCATCTGTACCCCCTTTTTTGGGGGTTGCGAATGGCTTTTACTCTAAAACAAAGGCTTGGTAGCTGAAGGGGTGGGGTGGCCTGGGGCCCCCGACCTTCTCCTGGATTCCCCCCTTGCCGCCTGGGGTGCCGGGGAACCGGTGGGGGCGGGCTGTGGCCCCAGCTCAGCCGCCCCCTGCCGCCCCGCCCGCTGTCTGGGCATCCAGAGAGTGGGGGACACATCAGTGCGGGCCAGCTGCCGGGGCCAGGCCGGGTCGAGGGAGAGGTCAAGGTCGGCCGAGAGGCGGCTATTGATCCGGCTTGGAACGCGAGACAGGGAGCGCAGCAAGACTAAAGGGGGAGCTGTGAGACCAGACATTAACAGCTTTCTGTGCTAATGATGCCCGTGCCAGACGGGCAGAGGGAAAAAGAGGAGACAGGAGTGGCAGCTGGGATCGCTCCCTGCCTGCGCCCGGCCGCCTCGCGGGAGAGGAGGAAGAGGAGGAGGAAGAGGAGGTGGAGGAGGAGGTGGAAGAGGAGGAGGAGGAGGAAGAGGAGGAAGAAGAGGCGGAGGAGGAGGGCGAAGGGGCCAGCGCAGGGCCGGGCAGGGGCAGGGCAGCCTCTCCCCGGCTGCCGCGAGGTGGAGCGCGCCGGCGGGCGGCGGCGTGTCCGGCCCTGCTCGCGCCCGCCCGCGCGTCCCTCTTCCCGCCGTCGGGGCAGCGCGGGGCCAATGAGGAAGTGCTCCTCGGGTCAGTCGGGGCCCGCGCCGCCCCCTGCCCGCCACTTCCTGCTGGGGGTGGGGCGGGGATGCTCCCTCCCCAGGCCCGGCTGCCCGGCCGCTCGCGTGTTGGCAGCGGCCTCGGGATCCCCTAGCGCCCTCCGCTGCCCGCGGCGTGGGGGGGGGGCCTTTCCTGAGGGCATCTTGCCGCTCCCCCCAGCCGTTGGTCTCCCCTCCTTGTAATCAGCCCCGGGAAGGTGAGGGTCGCGTGCCCGGATTTGGGGCCCGGACTGCCGGTGGCGTGAGGCAGCAGGCACGCCGCGGCGTTTAGAGTCCAGATCTGTCCCTGATGTGCTGTGTGACCTTGGGCAAAGTGCTAACCCTCTCTGGGCTTCACATCTCCAGTTCTCAAAAAGAGAGGGCTAATTGAGCTCTCAAATTTAGTTTGGCCTAGTCGGGGTGGCCGGTTTATGGATATCTTAAGTTTATTAAAGGTGCGTGTGGGCATTTTTTTTTTCCTTACTTAGGCCACTTTCCTGGAAAGATTTGCGCGGTGGGGCGGGATGGAAGGAGAGGGAGGCCCTTCTAGACTTTGGAACGCGTGGAGGTGGGGTGTGTGTGTGTTGGGTGGGCAACTGCGTGCAGTCCGCTGGCCGAGGTGGGGGGGTGGGAGGAGGTGCAAGCTTACCCTACCGTCTCCACCCGCTCGGCCTTCTGTCCCCCGACCCTGCAGCCCACAGTCCGCAAACCTGCAAGCTGGGGTACATTTCATTGTTATTATTTTTTTAAGGGGTACAAGTCCTTTCTGTCCTCCCTCACCGGCGCTGCGCGCTAAGTTGTTGGTGCCACCGCCCCTACCCAAGACCTTCGGGAGAACAAAACCCCCACGTGCCCCCGAGGAAAAGCCCCGAGGGAGGCGGCGCGCCCGCAGGCGTCTCGGCCAGGCCTGGGGGCGGAGTAGGGTGGATGCAGCTGGACTCGCCGCCAGCCCAGCCCCAGCCTGGCCCCGACCCGCCCAGGCCACCTCTCGGCCGAGGCTGTACAAACCCTGAGAAGGGAGCGGGGTCCCGCCGCGTGGAGGCCGGGTCATCAGATGGACCAAGTTGGCCTCGACCTGGGGAACGGGGCTGTCCACAGGGGCCGCGGCCTGGCCTTGTCCCCGGGCCACGGACAGGCCCCCACAACTCCTCCTGTCCTAGCCCGCTGGAGATCAAATGGCTGACAACGCAGCTGTGTCCTTCTCAGTGTGACAGGCAATTGCAGGTCCTACCAAGGGCCAGGAGCACGGGGGCGGAGGTGGGGGTGGGGAGGCGGGGTGTGACTTCCAGGTTACCGTGATTGTCAGGGGGTGGGAGGGAACTGGGGGCCTCGAGGACGCACCCACCGGTGTACCCGGGACCTGGCCACACCTACTCCTGGGTCAGCAAGTCCAAGTCCCTCACCACGTGGAGCGCCCCTGTTCCCTCACTTTCGCTTCCTACGGATCCTGGCGTTAGGGGGCAGGGCCGTGTTAGACCCCCAGGAGTTAATGGGGTGTGAGGTCAGGGGGAGCAGAGATTAGGGTGCAAATTCCTTCCAGAATGGGACTGAAACTAGGTCTCAGATCCCCCCACGTGCTTTTGGATTCTCTTCTCTTAGTATATTTTATTTTGTCCTGCTCTCTCGGAGTCTGATCTCAGTATTTCTATGAAGACACTTTTTGGAAGTTGAGCTCCGACCCCCAATAAAACAAAGTAAAAACCACCAAGCTACTTTACTAGCGAGATGAAGCAATTGATCATACCCTCTAGTCCCCAGTGGATCCGTTTTCCACAGGCCAACCACCCCACCCCCCCAGTCCAAAAGCGCTTTTGGGTGGGTGGGGACTTGCATTGATTCAATTTACTTCACTCACAGGGCACCCCGCCCCCCCTTCTCAGGGGGTCCTGCTCCAAGGAGGGGAGGAGGGATGGGAGGATTTTCTTTTTTATTTAAAATTATCCTGCTCGCCCCCCCAGCCCCCCCCGCCCATTTTTGCGCAGCGGGTGCTGGGGGGGGATGAGGTGGGCACAAAAACGCGGTTTGCACGTGTGGCCGGCCCGGGCTGCGGGTGTGCGCACGGGCGACTGTGTGTGTGTGTGTGTGTGTGTGTGTGTGTGTGTGTGTGAGTGTGCGCGCGCGCGCGTGTCTCTGTGTGTGCTTTCTTGTTCTCTTACAGGGTACAATGTTAAAAAGCCACCGCTAGTCGCCCCCAGTGCTCCGACTCTCTGGGTCTTTTTGTCTCTAGTGCAGATTAAACGTCACGTCCGCACTTGAACTTGAATTTTATCCCATTGTACAGAGGCAGCCCCAGCCATAGAGAGACCGAGAGCTCCCAGAGAACCCGGACTCCGCCATCTTCACGTTGCAATCTATAGCTCCCAGTCCGCGCCCGCACCGACCCAGGCGCACTGGGCGAGCCGCCCGCGGCCCGCTCCCCCTGGGCCCGAGGCGCCCGGGGAGCGCTGGGGAGCGCTCGCGGGGACTCGGCAGCCCTGCGGCCGGCGCCAGCCTGCCAGGTGAACTGGGAAGGAGCCGCTCCTGGAGTCCCCCAGAGCCTCGGAAGGGTCAGTCTCCGAGAAAAAAACAGGCAGCCCGCAGAAAGCCCAGACACAGCCGAACCAGGGCAGTTTTACAATTGCTTCGGGTTTTTTGAGGGGGCGGGGTGAGGGGGTACGAGACAAGTCCCCAAGTTTTCGTAGCTTTTTTTTCTTTGCTTTTTCTTCTTTTCATTTTATTTTTATTTGTTTGCATTTTTTTCCTCTTTCCCCCCTCCTGGTAGAAGTGCGCTTTCCACCTACCAGACCCCGAAAGAAAGTGTCAGGAGCCGGTGCAAAATCCAATTTAAGTTCAAGAAGACATTTGGAAGTCCAAGAGGCCAAGCAGTTTGAAGAAGTGTAAGAGATTTTTTTTTTCTTCAAAAGAATATATTTTTAAGGAAATCAGCCAGTCCGCGGCAAGCAACAGCAGTTTTTTTTTGCCTCTTTCTCCTATTTTAGATCGAGAGGTTTTTCTTGTTTTTTTTCTTCTCTCAAACAAAACAAAAAGCAGCATAGAAGAAAGAGCAAAATAAAGAAGAAGAGGAGGAGGAAGAGAGGGCAAGAGAGGAAGGGGAAAAAAACACCAACCCGGGCAGAGGAGGAGGCGCGGCGGCGGCGGCAGCGGCGCGGCGGCGGCTCGGACCCTCCCCCGGCTCTCCCCATCAGTGCAGCTCTCCGGGCGATGCCAGAATAGATGCCGGGGCAATGTCCCGCCGCAAACAGGGCAACCCGCAGCACTTGTCCCAGAGGGAGCTCATCACCCGTAAGTGTCTGCGGCGTGCGCGCGAGGGGCCGGAGCACGGGGCTCCGGGCGCCCGGGGCTGGGGACACCAAGCGGGGAGCAGCCAGCCGGGCCGGGCGCCGGGGCCGTCCGCGGGCTGGCAGAGCGGCGGCATCGGCCTGGAGCACGGTGGGGGGCAGGGGGCCATAGGAAAGTTTCTCTGCAGCCCGAGGAGTCGCGGCGCTGGGCAGCCGGACGCGCCTCGGGCTCGGGGGCCTGCGGAGCCACCTCCGGGCCGGGGAGGGGGCGCGCAGGCTGGAGGAGGTGTGTGTGTGTGCGCGCCGAGCCGGGCTGGACGCTCGCCCCTCCGAGCGGCGTGTGTGGCGGCGGCGGCGCTGGTGGCGGGGTTTGGAGAGGAGGGGGAGGGGGCCGGGGGAGCGGAGGGGGAGGGGGGCGCCGGGAAGTGGGGAAAAGTTGGCGAGCGCGTGGGTCCGCACTGACGGCGCGGGCGGAGGAGAGCGGGGTGCGCTCCGGAGTGGGGGAGCCGCAGGGCGAAGGGCGGCCGCCGGCCGCGGTCCTCGGTCGCTGCGCCCAGCCCGGCAGGGCGCAGGCCACGCCGGTCCTAGATTCCGCTGCCGTCTTTCTCTCCCCTCCTCTTGCTATTTGCAAAAGAATCCAGCTGCGCGGCTGTTTGCCGGGCTCGAGGCCCCCCCGCCCCCCGTTTCCCCACCTCCGTCTGTCTCCTGGGATGATCTTCTTCCCCCCACTCCTAAAAAAGGTGGGGGGGATTGGGGTTGGTGAAAAATCCCCGCCACAGGGAAAAAAAAAAAAAGGTTGTCAGGAGTGGGAAGAGAGTGATGCGCTTGTAAAATAGTAAAAAAAAAAAAAAAAAAAAAAAAAAAAAAGGAAAAAAAGAAAATAAAAATAAAATAAAAAAGAAAGAAAATAGAACTAAACGGATCTTATAAATCTTTGTGTCGCCGTTAGTTTACTCTTCCCC